>JZLH01S0367030.1:9420-23709 GCA_001188425.1 Eucidaris tribuloides
CATGCATCTCTCATTTTTCATAAATGAGGTATCATACGAAAGAAGATAACATAGGCTTTTTAATGATGTCCTTCAATATCGAAAATATTCTGAATACATTCAAGCGTGACAGTTTGAATTTCAGATTTGCTCGTGCAAATGAGTTTTTACCTGTGTCCCTTCTGATTGTCTTTGCTCAATCATGCGTGAATGGAAATATTTGCGACTGGTATCAAATTAAAGAAGAGAAAATTTGCTTTCCAACTATGTACGATTTTTTTTGTCATATTTGTTATACAAGTATCTTCATCAATCTCGGTTTCCTTTTTTTCTGGGACACACTGTGTTTTAGAAAGTTAACAAAGTGATTCATAATGAAGAAGATTTTAAATCTGTGTGAACTATGTGACTTACCTTGGATCAAATTTAAGTTTGTATCAACCTGGATGGATTTGTTTCTAATGATTAATTACCTTTTCGTGAACTGAGAATATTTTTTTGTGATTAATCTGTTCTGTATTTTGTAGTGTAACTTTTTTTTTGATTGAGTTTTAGATAAAGATAAAACTGTTGATTTCTGAAGACACTTCAGTTTACCCATTACCATGATGGCGGCGCCCCGCGCGCCAGGGTAAAATCTTAGGTGTAAAAAATTGCCGGCCAATCCCCGTGATTTTCATTACTCGGAAACAAGAGGGGCGACCGCTCCCCTGTGGCACCGCCCCTGCTTTGGTAATCTCACTGAGTGCAATAACTCGTGAAAAGAAACAGCGCTTTCTCATTTCAAATTTAACATAGATTTTTTAACATCTATTTTAAATCAACAAGTTAGATATTTTACTGATTTTCAACCAGCTTTTCATGTTCACCTCTCATTTTAAATCTCATTAGAATAAAACAAGGTATGGCAACTGTAATTAATAACATATTTACAAATTACACCGACGATATCATAAAAAGTGGAATTCTTATCAATGATAGAAGTGACAATCTCAGTGTTTTTACAATTGTCAACTTTGGGAATATTTTTTTTAACAAAAAGCGAGGTTTTGGGGTTATAAGTTAAAATGGCATACAATAATTTCATAGAATGCTTTACCTAATTGAGGGATCACTTTTGCACGATAATACTGATGTTGATGGTAGACATAATAATTTTACAACCCGGCTCGCAGGAAGCATGTTTACATGATGTCCGTTCTTATGACCCATACTAGAATGTACAGAAATGGAGTACAGGAAACATGTTAACCAAGGTACACAAAACTAACCATATTAAACCTGAGAATTTTTTTTTCGTAACGCCCCCTTAATCATGTTGATAACTTGAAAATCCATACAATGTGATGCAAGAATACGCAGTGCAAGGCTCTTCCAAACTATTAAATAAAAAGATACTAAATATACACAATTTTCAATTTGGTGCAAAATTGTGTAATACAAATTTTTCGGCAATTTTCTTACTCCCCCCCATCCTAAAAATGGTTTGACGCCCCTCTTCCGTAATATTATTATGGTTAATTCTAATTGAAGTTGAAGAAAAATATCCCTTTCAAAATAGTTTGTTTGAGGGCGACATAGAAAATAGGAAAATCAATAACAATATTTGCAGTGAACACGTGCATTTCAGCACTAAATAATTAATTAGTATAAAAAGTCGTGCCAAGCTTGATTAACTCCTATTTGAATACATACTGAAAGTTATATACATATATAAAACAAAATACCTAAGTATCAGTATACAATAATAATTCATAGAAACACATTTAGGCCTACTTGGGTTTCATTCTTGAACAATGATTGCCTTTTATGACTATTTAGGTTGCTGTGTGCTTTTTGTACCGCAATTAGACTGCTCTTATCGTACATATTAGAAAAATATATGGACATATTACTTGAATGGCTATAAGTACAACTAAATACATAAGTTGACTAATGAAATACAAACGAGCATGTTTGTGTTACATTATACAAATATATCAGGCTTGAGAGTCTCTGGTTAAAACTATGGGCTTGAGGCGAGTGACATAGCACTATTCGCCGAGGGGCGCGGGGGGGGGGGAAGTGGGGGGTAGTGGCAATTTTTTTTCTCCAAATCCCCGGTCCTAAGTTCTCCAAATCCCTCACACTTATGGTCCCCCACCTTCAAAATCGTGGGGGGACATGTCCCCCTGTCCCCCTGGATTTGCGCCCCTGGCACGGAGGAAATATAACAATATTTAATTAATCAAAAAATTACACGGAAATCAGACACTAAAATTCTCATTTTGTGTGTCGCGGGTTCAGTGGGATTGACATTCGACATAATTTTTCGGGCGCTGATTGGTCGAGCTGACTATGATATAGTTGTTTTACTATACTCCCTAGGGAGTATAATAAAAAGGTCATTTTTATAGTGGAAATATGTTTGATGACGTGCAAAGCTCTCGATCAATCAGATAACGAGGAATAATTAATGAAGGATATAATTCCTTATATCCGAGGAGAGAAAGGAGAGGAGAAAAGAGAGAACGCCACCTATAGTAAGCTTCATTTAATATGTACATTTATTCCAAACATAACTAATCAAAAGCACTATTTTATATACATCACATGGATATTTATATAACGTTGTTATTTCACGACAATGCACAGGGATGCAAGTGGTTAATTGAGTAGTGAAGTTGTCCATGTGACGCAATCTAGCAAGTCAGGAGACCGACAAAGAAACTATACGAAGTGAAACCAGCATAAAACCCAGGCATAAATCATTGTTAATTTTTTTTATGAAACTGATATGTAAAGTCACTTTAGATCAAGACATAATCTGCTGCCCTATAGTAGGTCCATGCCTATCCCATCCCACTTCCAGTCAGCATATAGATCATTTTGGAATCACAACTGATATCTGTCACCTAATCACTCACTCCAACGCTTATTAGTTTCCGGAATATGGTGACCCCGGTTATAGTCGGATAAACATTGTGCCAACTTTAATATAGTTTTACTTCCTTATAGCCAGGAAACGAAACCAATAATTCAAAGCATGAGGAATTTTAAGAGAATTTTGTTGGCGGTGGAGCGGAGGTTTGTTTGGTTATATATATATTGAGATTTTTTTTTCACAAAGAACTGCAGACTGCATCAACTTTATCCTACCCCACTTCTTGTAGAGAGGCGGATAAAATTGTTGGAAACTTTGGACTGTCATTTTTAGGACTCTGTGGAATCATGACAGTAAAGATATTATTTGCTGTTTGAGAAGTTGTATTATTGTAGAATAATTATACACTCATCCCCTCAATATTGAATTGAATGGAAATCACATTTATTTTTTTCGTGAAACAATGTAACAAACTGATCAAATGCAAACAGAAATATACAATCTTGTCATTCGATATATACATATAATTGATATAAGCAATGAAGAAGGCGTAATCCCAAGAAGCTAGTGCCTGTGGTGGGTACGGTCAAAACAACACTAATTAGAAATAAAATTGGATAATACTAGAAAAACAAACAAACATAATATGGTAATATTGTTATATATGTATTCAATGTACGAACAATCACGGACAGCCATCTTAAAGGTTAGTGACATGATTGGAAACACTTGAAAATGCCACAAGAACCAAATGAGTTGAAATATATACCAACTGTACACCAGCTGGAGTGGATTCCCAGCTGGAAGGATTTGCCTCTAATTTGTTTACTTAAGGAGAATCAAGCATGAGCATACTAGTATTTTAATTTTATCGGGACACGATAAAAATAGGGCCCATAGAGAGCCACACAGCAGGTTTGCTTGCCGCGAGGTATATTGACATTAGTTATTTTAGAATGAGTCAATTTTTGACTACAAGATTTTTACAGGAGAATCCTTGCATAGTTCACTTGATTCTGGAGTATAGTTTCAGCCCAAGTTGAGGACTACCCCCAATCATGTCACTTACCTTTAAATACATGTAGGTTTTGGCGAGGGTACGAGGTATTGGCCCTGTAACCTTGGCATTAAACAAATGCAAATACAGGAAACCGCTTAAAGATACCTATACATAATGTGTTATACGTCGTACAGTATGTAGTACATTGTAATGGATGCACCCTCTTAATGTCACATTCATTTCCATGGTGGAATAAACCTCATCTTATGTGCCTAATATTAAGATAAAGGCTCTTATTTTGTTCATGCTACATGACAACTCCACTGCTCTTTTAAATCCACTGCTGATCTAGGAATTGTCATTGTAAAAATGAGTTTCGATTATCAATACGTCTTTATGCACAAAGCAAGTGCATACGTAGTATATCACGCTTTCACTCGCGTGTTATGAAAGTAAGTGAATGAGTTGAAGCGGACTAGGAATTTAAGTGAGTAATCATAAACATTTATTTTCCGTGATTAGAAGGTATGGCAGCTGTGGCAAGAGATACAACGAGTTCAGTTCTCTATCAAACGACCAATTTTGTCAATATTGCCCACATTTATCATGCCGCAGGCCATGAAATACGCGCAGTCGATGGCGATTTGTTGTTACTCGGCTATGAGTTCGCGCGTGAAAGTAAGCCGCCCGCGATCATTAGACACGGTGCAATTCTTGACGAGAAAAGGACAGAATTAAGTATGTCAAGTAGCGAGGGGCGCGATGCGCAGGATCAGCTGGTCGAGTGATGGTGGTGCGATGGTGGTTGGCGGTGGTGTGGGGGGGGGAAGCCGTCGGGAAAATTTTTACACTTGTTTATTCGCGATGCAGGCAAGGGGGCTCGCTCTGGGAGAGGGAGTGGCGAACAGCTAGGCGACGAAGAAACATTTGTCGGGCCAAAACAAATTTACAGCAAAAATTCCCGCCGCGACATCCTTTGTTTTTGCGTTTTGATGAGGGAACCCAACCCGCCTTCCACCTGGATGCCGCGCGTAAATGTCATCGATTCCTTTCGGTCAATAAACCCGCTTAAACAATACATATCATACTTAAATTGATTTTTGGTGATAATGTGTTACCGATCTACTATTTTGAATTTGTTGATCATAGGCTAACCGTAATCATATGAACGCATGATTTAAAATAGTTTTTATAGTTATTGTTTGTAATCTGAACACATTTCTCACATTACTTACTCCTTTGCAGGAATTTACATTCTACGTAAGGTTTACGGTTACCTAATCATAATATACACTTCATCCGTACATGTTTAAAAAGTGATTTCAACTTCAGAGTAATCATGAATTGCTGACAAGCTAGTGTTACGTTCTGTAACATTGTTATAAGTATGATTATTCACATATGATATTGACACAGATCAATTCTATAATTAGAAATCCCCTCTGGCTTGTCCAGTACTTGGACTTTTAAGGTTTTTCAAAGAAGTTCAAATGCTTCTAATGGTTGAGGACAATTTGGGGTTCTTGATTGGTATACGAAAACCATACAAAAATAAGTAGCGTTCTTTAAGGTTGCAGATTTATATCATGCAGATTCATGGTGTATGGTCCAGTGAAAAGTCACGGGGGTATGGGTGGGTGGGAGGCGGAGAGTGTCGGGGTGGTCCGGTACAGTAACGTAGGCTGTTGAGTATAGAGGAATGATAGAGAGACGGGGGGCGGATTGAGGGAGGGTGGGTGGTGGTCGAGTTCGTGAGGTATTGGTCTCGGCAGGGTTGATGTGTCGAGAAAGGTGGTAGTCGATGGTTGATCGTTGTGTTGTGGCGAGAGTGATTGTGAGGTGGGGTGAGGCAGTTGTGACGTGGAGTGTGTGATTTGATGAGTGAATAGTTTTATGGTGCGGGTTTGATGAGGAGTGAAGTAAATTGCGGGTAGGAGCGGAGGAGAGGAGGGGTCTGTTGTATTGGTACATTGATGTATTGAGCGGAACACAAGCGGAGTGTGAGGGAAGTGTGAAGGTATCTGCTTCATTGAATCATGTACTGTGTTGCCGTGAATTGCATGAAAGTATATACATCGTAGGGTGAAACGAGGGTGATTAGAGATTATCCTATTGTTCTGTGACTGGTTACGATTTTCAAGGAGTCGATTGTTGTGTGCATGTGTGCATTTGACTAGATGGTGTCACTGTTCCGTCAGTCATCTTGTCGAGCATGGATTATTTGGCCGTATTTTTTGGGATATCCTCCGCGAAGTCATAAAGGTAACGCTTAGGTCTTAATTTGTAGACGGTAAAAGGGGTTACTAAAGATAACATCGTAGGATTCTTTTGATTAAAATGCTAAGGAAGGTTCCGAGAATACGGGCAACTATATGAGGATTTTAAATCAGCATCTTTCTAAAGAGTGTATTTCCAGATGGGTTGTTTTTTCACAAGCGGTCGCAATTAAATTCAGAGTTCGAAATTAAAGTAAGAAGGGAGTAAAACTGGTCTGTACTTGATTTAACGGTTTTTAGCGCGGCGGTATGTTGTTTGTGAAGTGTAGTGTGCATGTGTTGCGTATGTGGTAGTGGTGTGTGATGTGGGGGTGGAGGGGTGCGTGTGTGTCATTACTTGATGTGAAGCCGCGGTGTGGGTATTATTAAAGAAATTGAACCTGACCAATCGACATTAAGTTTGTCACAAAAACTAGTGGGATAAAAGGCTTAAAGCAGGGCGTCTCTGTTTGGCATGCTGTACACGTTCAACATTGGTCGTACATACAGTGACGATTCGTAGAAGGCTAAGTCATCTAAGAACCTTTAATAAAGTTAAGGCTAGATACTCAGGTCTAGTGGAATATATGTGACTCGCTTAGACTTAGTATTTGAATTTATTGGTCTCTCATGGTGGAGACAATTGTGTGAGCAAGTCTAAGCGTAGAACACTACACTTACAACATCAATGGTTTTAGGCAGCATAGTCAAATTGCTAGGGTAAATTTTCTGATGTTCAGGGTTTGACAGACATGTCCTCCACTAAATAAACTAAGGCAATGGGTTGGGGTTTCGCCGTGATGGCGCGAGAGGTGCAAAGTGAGATTCCGCTACCTTCTAGCACTTACTGCTACTACATTTTAGTAACGCGCTAGCTCGCTTTTACTCGTTCTCCTGTCGCCTTACTACATGATTGCTAATGGAGTGTTTTCTTGAGTGTCTCGATGAACAACGCTTATGGCCTGAAGCACCGTTTCTAAGTGATTTCGCTTACGCACGGTCTAAAGTGGTGAACTTTGTTGACGTACACAGCGGGTTGGCCCCGTTCAGGAGAAAACGACGTTTCCGAGGCTCTCTTGATGATAGCCAAGCCTACTGGGCGCTTCAGAACTTACTCGAGCTGAGTGCCGCGTCGCAGAGGTATCCTTGTTGCCGTGGCAACCAGCATAATTACAAAAGAAGGCAGAAGCACGATGCCAATGGTTTTTTGTTCCGTTCAGCTGGGGTGACGGGAGGCGTTCGTGGGCGTTGTTGATTGCCGATGGCGGTCGATGTTTTTAATCTCTCTCGCAGAACGCGACCACCAATAGTCTGGCTACGAGATAAAGTATGAAGATTCGGGCAGAAATAAGTCAGGACGCGAGCATACCGGCTACATAAGATCAAAACGGAAACTGGCGAGCCTGGATCCGGATTAGACAAACGAGGGTTGGTCGTGCGATTGACGCGACGTATGCCATCCGGGAGAGCGATGGTGCGATTGGCGAAAACTTGTGCAAGCCATGTCAGAAAAGAATCACCGATTGTTATAACGTGCCGAGTTGATGATACGGTGGATAGTGCAGAGGTTGTGAGATTCCCAAGTAAAGGTGCGAAACGTATGACCATGATATGAAATGAAAGGATTGCCGTTCGCCGTATAAAAGGACAGGAAGTAAAACGTAGCTCCGCATCCCAGGCGCGGAGCAGCGTGTACACGTTTTCGGACAATCACGCATAGCATTTCGAGAGGCGGATAAGCCATGATGGGAGGGAGATGTCAGTCACGGCCAACGCTGCGTATTAGGCACGTTAGTCCCCACTGCTGACGGAGGTTTTCTGGCGAATAAGTAGCGAGACAGAGAGAGAATTCCAACACATTCATCGCAGCGAGTCACACGGTATGACAGCCATGCGCAAACTACGAGACTCACCCGATAAAGTGGCGTCATGGAAAGCCCTGTGGCTGTAGTTGAGTCTGTGTTACTTACGTTAATACACCGCGTTCTGCATTCGGTCGTTCCATAAGTCATCGGACGTCCGGCATCGCCTGAGTCTGCATTCCGTGTTCACGCGAAGGTCGGGCAGCTCGAAGTCTCATGTGTGTATCTAAGGAACGAATCATCGGTTAGTTGCCCACAGCACTTCCTATTAGCTTGGGTTTGTAAACGGACGTGTTCGATGGCTACCAGTAGCTTTGCAGAAAAGATTGCAGGGGGATTTTGGTCCAACGAGGAGGCATGGATGGACAAACAAGACTCTGATAGGACACCATACATCTTCGGGAACTCTCACGACTGTCAAATTCACGTAAGCTGGAGTGATGTGCATGGTCCAGTTCTATTGTGGGCAGGCGATAGGATAATTGACAGCCCAAGACGAATGTGCAAGCTCGTAGACAGTGTGCGGTTGTGAAATACACTAATTACGATTGTCGAACTAATGCGAGGTCAGTGACAGCGGACATTTACGATAGCAAATTGGGTATATTTGAAGGTAGCGTGTGTTGTGAAGATTAGCGTCACATAGTTGTATATTTCCAAAGTTTCGTACTACAATCATGGAAATAGGACAAGTTAAGTTTGACCGCATGCGCATGTGAGTTATGCATGAGTGCGGTGGACAGAGAGGGTTGGTGGTAATGAAGCGTGACATAGAATATCGACGGGGCTAGGTTCGAAAAAGAAATGGGTGGTTGAAAAATAGAACAGGCGCAGACGCAAACTGTTCACAAAATGAATGAACCGAGCAACATATTGAGCTGTATTGTCAGCAGCAATACAGTAAACAACTGAAAATGATCGAAACAAGCATTGAATATTAATGTTTTGCCTGGAATAGATCGAAACAGCATGTCAATGGGTATAGTAAACAAAGTCATCCAGTACATTTAGTTTCAAAGATACTGTATCGTGAAAATAAACAAAGCCATCTTTTTTGTTCATTTTTCTATAAGTAATGGAAACATGTCCAAGGGTAAAGAAAACATCCATTATGCATAGCTAAACGAGTATCATAGTAAGTAAAATTAAACAGGGGCTATTCAACATACCAGCTATCGAAGTATAAATCGTAGATCAGAGAGATATCAACGGCTCGAAACATGATTGCGAACTTCGGAGTGTTTACGATCCCACTACTCTACAAGTATTGTCAGGTATGCCAAGAGGCTATGTGTGATATTTCGAATACGACACCTTTTGGGAACTAGTTCGTGAAGCTGCGCTATTCTTTGTATTTTCATGTCCAGACAGATAAGTTTTAGGGGGCAGGGGTAAGACATGTTAAGAAAATGTCAACGAACATGTGGTGGTGGTATTTCTTCCTGCCAAACTATTATGTGATGAGATGAACGGGTACGACACGTAGTACAATAGGTATTTCACTATATTCGGATGCTGTCAGTTTATCTATTTTCTGTCTATCTTTCGATCTATCTATCTATCCTATCATCTATTATCTACCTAACCTATCTATATATTATTTATATATCTTCTATCTATCTATATGATATCTATCTATATATCCTATCTATTTATCGTATACTATCTATCTATCTACCTACCTATCTATATATCTATTTATTATCCTATTATCTATCTATCGCTATCTATCTAATCTACGTATCTATCTACTATCTATCTAACTATATATCTATCTATTTGATCTATCTATGCTTCACTCTATCTATCTATCTATTATCTATCTATCTAGTGATGCTTATCGATCTATCGACTCCTATCTATCTATCTATCATCTATCGATCGTACTCTATCTACCCTCATCAGGACTTCGTTGTCCATGAACTTAAATAACAAGGTCGCTCGTTATCCCGAAGATCGTTTTCTATACGACAGATTACGCAATTCATGAACATGGATATTTTGTCTTGATACATTTATTTTATCGTTTAAGACCCTTAATATTAATAGTCCCCAGAACAAATTTTTTTTTCTCCACATCCCCGCATAAATCACCATTTGTTGTCGCGCTTTCCTTGGTGAGCATTTACTGGTGAAGGTGCGACCAAGCAGAGTCGATGTACACCAAAGATTCTGGCGAGCAGTGTTTTAGACAGGCAGGGCATGCTCTTTATGTACGCCTGAAAAAGTAAGCATTGTGATAAATACAATGTCACCTCACAAGAAAATAACATCTGGGACCGTTTAGGGAAACTATAGGAGCCTAGAAACCTCAGTTTTAGTAGAATTACAGTGACCGTGTAGACGCTCTGATTTGATTTTTTTTCTCCGCGAGAAAAAAATTCTGCCATAGAACATACACTAAAGCGCTATTGTTTTGTCTTGTGCAATTTCTCAAATTCTAGGTAAGTCTAATGAAGCCCCAGATTTCCACCAGATTGGCCCTTCATATATCCAGCGAAGGGTATGTGTTAATCGGTTTCCCGGTCTGCATGGATGTTTGCAAATGAGATCCACTGCCCTTAAAACCGAGTCGCAAACTCTTTATCATAAGTTTACTGTTATGGAAATCTAAGCTTACTTTGTAGATTAGGTGGTCGCCAACTGCATACTCGAGCAAGTTTGTTCACTAATTATGACAGGAGACTACGCTATTCATTAATACCTGATCGAGCAAACCCTGATGAAACTTACATTATCTTGAGCATGGCTAACTTAAAGCAAATTTGAACCCGGAGCCCGGATGCCTGAACCGATATCGTGTCTCAGTTTAAGATCGTGTATTTAGTAATCTGAATTTGCTATAGAACTAAACTTTCATGTTCATTTACAATCAAATTTGAGCAAGGTCTTATTAGCCTTAGAGAGTTCAGACAAATATAGCTAAGTGGAATAATTTTATACAAGTAGGTCTCAACAGTACAGTAGCCGGCACTTTGACCTGGCAGTGAAAAGTTGTATTTTTTGTCTCATAAAATACATAGAACAGTCGTCATCACTACAGTGGACCTGATGAAGAGATTAAGTTAAACAAGATAGAGATGCACATTTCACTTTTGGTCACTTCCAAGACCGAGTTTACGAACTGGATTTCTCTTGGGAAAGAGCAAATAATAAGTCTTTCATTAGAATGAAACCGCCGGAGTGAAGAAGATTTGCTAAATTTACACTGTAGGTAAGAGCCGCGTTTACACTATGTTCCGCGCGGCCAACGGCAACCAACGGTTTCAGCGCTCAGTGGAACCAACAAGGCGATAGACGTGAAACACGGCGCGGGTAGAACTGGCTGGGCAAACGTGACAGTCGTGATTGCTGTAGATGCGGGCCAGGATTTTTTAACAGCCGTCAAAAAATTTTGGCCGACGGTAGTCACGGCGTCGATGCAGAGATACCTGGTGCCCCGTAAGTAAAAACGCCGGTAACGCAATAGATAGCTGACAGTCACGGGTAATAAGCCGTACAAACTCACTTACGAGGCGGTCCGTAACGCGGAACTGGAAGCATTTGTATTTCCCGGCATTTCCGATCCTTTCAAGTTTTGTCACGTTCTGGCCTGCGGTTTTTTTGTCAGGTTCTGACTGTGATGGTAGCCATTTGTGTCGCCTTCGCTTACGGTACGCTCCAGGCCACCAATGAGGTGGGGGCCTGAAAGAATACGGCGCGTGTAGCGGGTAATCGGCTTGATACGGCAAGGCGGTCTGAGGAGGGAGTAATAGAAAGCTGGCCGACCCCGGGCTAGGAGGGGGAGACTACACGGATCTCCGTGGTTCTGAAGCTCGAAACACACGTCCTCGCGTGCCTGAAAGAGCTCGTTTTAACTAATGTTCCGGTGGCCACGGTCAGCGCCCCGTATGCCCGAAACCGTAGTTACCCGTAGGGATTGTTGGCCATGTTTTACCTCGTATTTTCTTCCAGTTGTATTCACGTCTTGCTAGTTAATTACGATCTATGGCGGTATCCGTGCGGCCTTGGGCAGAAATGGAAGATTGCCGAGTCCACGGCGCTCAAAGGACTCACTACGTTCGGGGGCGTGTTTTGCGGGGTGCCCGCTTCCTTCGTCTAGCCACGGATGCCAGTCACGTCTCTTGTCTCGTTCCGATCCGTCACCCTACTCTGTGTGAGGTCAACTGGGTTACGTTGTTTGGGCCTTTGCACGTTCCTGAATCAAGGTCTGACACGTTATTTTGGTAACTGGGGGCCGCTCTTAGCATCGCTTTTTGTAGGCTTGGGAGGAGCGTGAATCGGCTGGGTAGCCTTGGAGCACTGGTTTATGGGGGTGGGCCGTAAGACACCTTGTCCCGAGCAATAGCAACAGCCACTGTATAAAGAAATGGATATCAATTTGTGAATGGAATTCTTATACTGTTGTTAACAACTTGTATGTTTTGGTATTTTGAAAAGCTGAAAGACTGCATATTTCAATAAAATTTATTTTCATTTCTTGTGGTTTTGTTCTAACCAGGTTTCCGTGATGATATGAGGGCTATTTTTTCTGAATCCTACATTTAAATGCAATCGGCTATTGTAGGCGCGTACTTGTATTGTCGGCGTCCTTATGGTTTAACTGTTTTGAAAAAAGAAACCAATGAATAGCTCTGTTGCACTATCCGAATGGTTCAGTGGGACTATGAGACAACATATTTGTAAGCATTTAGAAGTTATACTATTGTTTTATATAATTTACATAGAAAAAACGGAAAATTTGCTTACAAAGGACACGAAATTGAAATACATGTACGTGGTTAAGCCATGGCGAAAGTGTTAATGTTCAGTCTCATGTACGCGCTGGCCCTACAAGGAATGTGCCTCTAGTTGTTCGTGATTGGGCCTTTCAAACATCAAGAAACACATTGAGTGATAACATATTTTACTTCAAGAGTGAATGTTTATGTGAGGGTCTCACGTGACCGGGTACTCGTGGTTTCACTGTGGTTTTTTTTTGGTTTCGTGCGTTGTGGGCAGCGCCTGTTATTTTTTTTTCTCTAGTTTGCTGTTAGGGTTGCTCTCAGAGTTGATCTTCTATTCTGTTTGTGATATTTCTGCTTCACACATTCTGTCTGTCGAGAGCTAGGTCAAAATCTGGCGATTTGTTATTCATTACTCAGAAAAGTGGCACAATATTGATTTTGCACACCGTTACTGAAAGAAATAAAGTGGTTTGTATTTTAACTGGTCGTTGATTAATTAACAGGCTTAAATTAGATGAAGATAAAGTGAATGTTATGAATGACTGTTTGTGATTTTTTTAACATGTGCTGACCATATAGCCACAGAACTCTGAGAAGAAGATTATTAGTACCAAAACTATTTTTTTCCAGATTTTCCCATTCTTTGACATAGATGTACAGCAAAATAATAAGGGTGCTACTCTGCCACATAATTAAAATTGGCACGCCTCCTGCCAAACTTGTTGAACGTGTGTTTCGAGTTGCAGGGAGATCGCGTGTAGTCTCCACTCTGCGGGCCGGCCAGCTTTTTCATACTCCCGTCCAGACGGGGCCTTCGCCGGTATCTTTAGCAACCATTATTAATCCGCAACGCTCGCTCGTAATTCTTGTCAGGCCCCCAAAACCGTCATATTGCCTGGACGTCACTCTGTAACCTCGAAGACAATATGGCTACATTTCGTGCAGTTATTCTCGGAAAATCGCCTGGCACAGAACGTGACAAAACTTGAAAGGATCGTGAAATGCCGGGAGAATAAGAATGCTTTCGCAGTCGCGGTGTACGGACCGGTCTCTAAGTTTATTTGTTAGGGCTTGTTACGTACTCGTCACCCTATCTATTGGCACGTTTTATTTTACCTCGTTTGTACTACGGCGGTTTACCTCTAGGTTTCTCAATTCGACACCTTTGTGACTAACGTGTCACATATTTATTTGATCGGGCTAAGCAATCCTGGCCCGGCATCTTACGGAATCACTGGACTGTCATTTGCCCAGGCCCGTTCTAGCCGCGTGGTTTCACGTCCTTCCTCCGTTTTGGTCAGCGGTGCTCGGAAACGGGTTGCCGTGGGCCGCCGGAAATAGTTGTATAAGCGTTCCCGCTTAACAATGACTATGACTAGGAGCGTGCAATTTCCCATTTATGAAGTATGCCCCTATAGTTTTTGCTGACATTACTGTAAGATGGACAGGATCTGGAAGACTTATTAACAAATTTTTTGGCTATGGTTTTTTTTGTTTAAATTTGTCGTCAGTAGTTTTTGTGGTATATTGTTGTTAATAAACATTAAAGAAAATAACCAGCCTTTCGTCCATTATTTACTCATTTAATTCTCATCATTTATCT
>JZLH01S0367030.1:32850-46690 GCA_001188425.1 Eucidaris tribuloides
AGAAGAAGCAATAATTCATAAACACAGTTTAATTGCACTGCAAAGTCCTTAAAAACACCATTAATAATACACTCGTTCTATTCTGCAATTATAAACCTTGAACACATTTCATTGGAAAATCATAATCGCGTCAAAAACAATTTTATAAACACTAAACACTTAAAGGAACATAGGCGTTTATGTGTTTAAAAATTGTCTTGTTCAACGAGCTTTATGCGTTCAATTATCGTGTTGATGATATATCATATTTTAACTGGTATCAATCTTTATGAAGTGTTGCACTAAAATTACAGGTACTTGCGATAACCATTTAGGATGTACATAGAATTTCTAGTTAAGATATGTTTATCATTCCAATTAAACGTGTATTAACATGTGTCATAAAGTGTTACAAAAAAGTGTTTACTAATATGTTTATTCTTATTAGAGTGTAATATTTTTTGCCATTCCAAAAGGGTCGTCGCGTCGTCGTCATATCATATACTAGGGAGTTTTGCGATTTCAGTGAATTGCAGCCAGCTGGACGAAGCCGAGATGATGTCTGTCCCGCATTGTGAGGCGCCTAAATCGCATGCGTCGCGTTCTCAACCGCATGTCGCCGCGTCTCATATCTCGTTTCCTAATTCTCGATGCCAAATTCACTGATTCACCTTCGTCTCAGCAAGTGGAGTTACGTTAGCATGGTTGAATGCGCATGCGGCAGTGTCAGTGAAATGACGGTAATCACCGTGCAGTTGCAGCATAGTGGATCGAGAAAATCGAAAACTCCTTATTGATAATTTGCGATGAACTGGTGCAACCAGCGTAGCCGTATAACGACATTTGTCCATGATCTATACTATGCGCGGATATGATTGATGAATCAATCGGCTCGATCCGATGACTTAAGGCTCGTTTACACTATGTTCCCGTGGTCGCACGCAGCCCCGTTTGCCCGAAACGTAGTTAAGTCGTGGATTTTGGCCATGTTTTACTCCGTATTCAGAGTTTATTACAGTCTTGCGTAAGTTTTCTTACGATCTATCGCGGTATCCTGAACGGGCCTTGAAGAATAACGCCGAGTCCTCGGAGCTCAAAGGCTCACTACGTTCGGCGCCGCGTCCCCTACGGCATACGGATCCAGTACGATTCTCCTCCGTCGTCACCTTCTGTTGGGGTCCCTTACGTTTTCCCCAGTCTGATCAAAGGTCTGACACTTTTTAACGCTCTCTTAACGCTTTTTACGGATAGGAAGTGAACCGCTGGTACTTGGAGCACGTTTATGCCACGGATAAAGAAAGCTCCGACAATAGCACACAGTGTGTATTAAGAGAAGGTACGTGAAAAATTTCAATTGTTATAATACAACTTAGATGATGTTTTGGTATTGTTGACAAAGCTCGAAAGACCATACATTTCAAGATAAATTTTATTGTCATTTCTTGTGTTTAAGTCTAACCTGAGATAATGAATTTTCTGCACCAAATAAAGAAAATGCTATTGACACTGGTACGCGTATAGTAAATTTGAAAAAAGAACACCAATGCGAATAGCGTGCAATCATTGAAATGGGGTTTCAGTGATCATCACCAAACTATATTTCAAGCATTTAGACAGTTATACTGTTCTATATAATTTACATTGAAAAAAAAGGAAAATTGCATTAACAAAGGACACGAAATGAAATACATGCATGTGGTTCCAACATGGAACAGTGGTTAATCGTTCAGTCATGTACGTGGCCCTACAAGAAGGCCTTAGTTGTTTGATTGGCCTTTAACATCAAGAAACACAATTGTATAACATTTTTATCAAGAAGTGAATGTTTCATGTGAGTTCACTCAGTTTTTTTTTTCTACCTTTACGCTGTTGGCCTAAAATTGTTTTCGATTATTTTTTTTATTACGATTAACACATTCTGTTTCAAAGTCCAATGCTGATTTTGATCATTAATTCAAAAGTGGCCAGAACACGATTTCTGACCGACTGAAAAAAAAAAGTTCAGTAACTCTTGATTAATAAAGTAATTAGAATGAAATAAACTGAATGAGAAACGGCTGGTTATTTTTCTTTATATGTAATTACCTATACCACAAACGTCCTGAGAAAATTTAAGTACCAAAAATATTTTTTCCCGGATTGTCCCATTCATTGACATAATGTACACGCAAAAATAGTATAGGGGCCTACTCCTAATTGAAATTGTCACCCTCCTGTAACTTGTTACGCGTTTACCTATGTTCCCGGCGCCACGGCAACCAGTTTGCAGGCCACCGTGGACAAAACGGGATAGACGTGAAACCACGCGTAGAACGGGCTGGGCAAACGTGACAGTCCGTGATTGCGTAGATCCGGGCCACGATTTAGGCCGTCAAAAAAATTCTGCCACGGTAGTCACGGTGTCGAATGCAGAAACACCATGGTAGCCACGTAGTAAAACGAGTAAACGCAAATACGATAGACTGACGACAGTAAACCAACCGTTACAATACTTAGAGACGTCCGTAAACGCGCGACTGGAACCGCATTTGTATTCCCGGCAATTTCAACGATCCTTCAATTTTGTCACGTTTCACCAGGAGATCCGCGTTTTGTCCGGTTCTGACGGTAATGGTAGCCATTTTGTCGCGTTCAGTTACCGTAGTCCAGGCAAACTGACGGTTTTGGGCCTGAAAGAATAACGGCGGCGTGGCGATTATGTAATAATGGTGCTGATACGGCGAAGGGTCTGGAAGGGAGTATGAAAGCTGGCCGGCCGGCAGGAGTTGGAGACTACACGGATCTCCCTGAAGCTGAAACACACGTCCTTAAAAAGGTTTGGCAGGGGTGCCCATTTTAATTATGGGGCGAGTAGGCCCCACTTTATATTTGTGTAGCATTATGTCCAGAGATGGTAAATCTCTGAAAAAAATATGTTTTGGTACTAAATTTCTCTCAGCAGTTGTGTGTATATGTTCACATAAAAAATAACCAGTCTTTCTCATTCACTTTATTTGCATCTAATTTACTTTATTATCAGAGTATCAAAACCTTTTTTTTTCACGTCGGTGCAGAAATCGCGTTTGTGCCACTTTTTGAATTAATGAAATCAATAATCAGCTAATTTGACCATTGAAAACAGAATGTGTTTGATTCGGTAATAAAAAAAAATAAAACAATCTGCGCCTAACAGCGTAAAACTTATAGAAAAAATAACTGAGTGAACTCTACATAAACATTCACTCTTGATAAAAATATGTTATACTAATGTGTTTCTTGAGTTGAACAGGCCATCAACCAACTAAGGCCTCTTTGTAGGGGCCACCTACCATTTGACTGCATCATTAACCTGTTCCAATGTTGGAACCACGTAGGTTATTTTCAATTTCGGGGTGTACCTTTTGTTAATGCAAATTATCCTTTTTTTAATGCTATAATTATACTAGAATAGTATAGACTTACTAAATGCTTGAAAATCATGTTTAGTGATCGACCCTGAACCATTTTCATGAGCACGCCTATCATATGTTTCTTTTTTCAAGAATTGTACATACGCGTCAGCAGTGGTAGGCAAGTAGGATTTCTTTAATTTGGTTCAGAAGAATGCATCATATTTCGGTTAGACAAACACAAAATAAAATAATTGTTATTTGAATATATTGGCTTTTCCAAGCTTGTTCAAGAAGTACCAAACATAACAAGGTTGTATATAAACTATATAATTTTTCACGTTTGTACCATTTCTTTAATACCCACTGTGTTGCTATTGCTCGGAAGCTTTCTTACCGGGGCTAAACGTGCTCCAAGGCTACCCAGCGTTCGACGTTCCATCCGTCAAAAGCGTTAGAAGGCTTAAATAAACTCGTGTCGGTAACCTTGATCAGGAACGTGGCAAAACGTAAGATGACCCAACAAGAGGTGACGCGTCGGAAGAGAACGCTACTGGCATCCGTGGTACCGCGGCCGCAACGTAGTGAGGCCTGTTGAGCCTCCGGGACTCGCAGATTTATTTCCTTCCCCAGCCGTCACGGATACCGCGAATAGATCGTAATTAAAACTTACGCAAGAACTAATAAACGTTAACTACGGAGTAAAACATGGCCAAATCCCACGTTAACTACGTTTCGGGCAACGGGGCTGCCGTGGCCACTGGGAGGGAATAGTGTAAACGAGCCTTTACGAGGTGTGTTTCGAGCTTCAGGAGTCCGTGTCGTTCTCCCTCCTGCCGGCCGCACAGCTTTTATACTCCCTCCCAGACCGCCTTTGCCGTATCAACCGTATTACCCGGCCAACGCGCCGCCGTATTCTTTCAGGCCCCTCCAAACCGTCATTTGCCTGACGTCACGTAACTGGAACGCGACCAAAATGGCTCCATCACACGTCGAACCGTACCAAAACGCGGCAGAACGTGACAAACACTTGAGATTGCTGAATGCCGGGAAATACAAATGTCTCCGTCGCGTTACGGAACACGCCTCTAAGTATTGTTAAGCTTATATACGTACTGTCACTATCTATTGCGTTTACTCGTGTTCGTTTGACTACGCTAACCAGGTTTCTCAACGATCGACGAACCGTGGACTACAGTGGCAGAATTTTGACGGTTAACAAATCTGGCCGCGCATCTACGGCAATCACGGACCTGTCCAACGTTGCCAGCCCGTTTACCGGCGTTGGTTTCACGTCTATCCCTTTGTCCACGGTGGCCCTGACAACGCTGGTTTGCCGTGGCGCCGGGAACAAAGCTGTAAACGTCGGCTTTACCCTACAGTGTAAATTTAGCAATTTCTTCACCCGCCCCGCGGGTTTGCACTTCATCGAAAGTTATTTTTGCTCTTTCCCCCAGAAATTCCATGTAGACCGAGCTTGGAAAGTGACCAAAGTGGAATGCATTTCTTATCTTGTTTTACTTACATCTCTACACAGTCCACTTGTATGATTGACTGACTGTTATACGGATTGTTATGAACAAAAATCAACTTTTCACTGCAGTCAAGTGGCTACTGTTACTGTTGTAAGACCTACTTATAAATTATTCCACTTTCTATATTTGTTCCTGAACTCTCAAGGCTAATAAGACTTGCTAAATTTGAGTAAATGAACTATGAAAAGTGTTTAAGTTTTTTTCGCTATAATCAGAATTCAGATTAAGGCTAAATACAGTCTTCAAAACTGAGACACAGTATCGGGTTTCAGGATCCGGGCTCCGGTCAAAATTCTTGCCTATTAATTACATGTCAACGAAAATGTAAGTTTTCATCAGGTTTGCTGCTCATCAGTATTGATATGAATGGTAGTTCTCTCTTGTAATATATTAGTGAACAACTTGCTCGACGATTATTGGCGACCACCTAATCATACAAATACCTTGATTTCATAACAGTAGAACTTATGGAATAAGAGTTTGACTCGTTTTACAGGCAGTGGCTCTCAATTTGCAAGCATCCATGGCAGCGCGGAAACATAACACAGATACCCTTGCGGATATTGATGAAGGGCATTTAAAAAAAATGTCAACGAATGTGGTAGTGGTATTTCTTCTGTCAAACTATATTGATGAAAATGAACGGTACGACACTGTAGGTACAATAGGTAATTTCACTATATTCCGGAGTCTGTCAGTTTATCTATCTTTCTGTCTATCTATCTATCTATCTATCTATCTATCTATCTACCTACCTATATATCTATCTATCTATCTATCTATCTATCTATCTATCTATCTATCTATTTATCTATCTATCTATCTACCTACCTATCTATATATCTATTTATCTATCTATCTATCTATCTATCTATCTATCTATCTATCTATATATCTATCTATCTATCTATCTACCTATCTACCTGTCTATCTACCTATCTATCTATCTATCTATTTATCTATCTATCTATCTATCTATCTATCGATCTATCTATCTATCTATCTATCGATCTATCTATCTATCTATCTATCTATCTATCTATCTATCTATCTATCGATCTATCTATCTACCCTCATCAGGACTTCGTTGTCCATAACTTAAATAACAAGGTCGTCGTTATCCGAAGATCGTTTTCATACGACAGATTACGAATACTCATGAACTGGATATTTTCTTAAATACATTTATTTTATCGTTTAACCCTTATATTAATAGTCAAATTTCCTCCACTCCCCCATAAATCCCATTTTTGTCCGCTTTCTTGGTGGAGCATTTACTTGATCGACCAACAGACTCGATGTACAAAAGATTCTGAGCAGATGTTTAAAGGCAGGGCATCTCTTTTGTACGCCTAAAAATTAACATTGTGTAAATACAATGTCATCTACAAGAAAATACCATCTGGGAACCTTTAGGAAAATATAGGAGCTAGAAACTAAGTTTTAGTGGAATTACAGTGACTGTTAGACTCTGATTTGATTTTTTTTCTCGCGAGAAAAAAATTCCTGCCATAGAACATACACTAAACGGCTATTGTTTTTCTTTGGAATTTCTCAAATTCTAGGTAATTACTGAACCCTAGATTTCACAGATATGCCCTTCATCAATAGCGCAAGGGTATGTGTTATCGTTTCCCGGTCTGCATGGATGTTTGCAAATGAGATCCACTGCCCTTAAAACGAGTCAAACTCTTTATTTATAAGTTCTGACTGTTATGAAATCAAGTTACTTTGTATGATTAGGTGGTCGCCAATCATATCCGAGCAAAGTTTTTCACTAATTATGACAAGGAGACTACCATTCACATAATACTGATGACGAGCAAACCTGATGAAAACTTACATTATCTTGACATGTAATTAATAGCAAAATTTTGACCGGAGCCCAGATCCTGAAACCCGATATCGTGTCTCAGTTTTTAAGACTGTATTTAGTAATCTGAATTTGATATAGAACTAACACTTTACATGTTCATTTACTCAAATTTGAGCAAGTCTTATTAGCCTTGAGAGTTCAGACAAATATAGATAAGTGGAATAATTTATAAAGTAGGTCTACAACAGTACAGTAGCCCACTTTGACTGCAGTGAAAAGTTGTATTTTTGTTCATAAAATCACATGAACAGTCGTCAATCACTACAAGTGGACTGATGAGAGATGTAAGTAAAACAAGATAGAAATGCATTTCCACTTTTGTCACTTTCCAAGACTCGAGTTACATGGAATTTCTGGGGGAAAGAGCAAAAATAACTTTCATGAATGAAACCCGCCGGAGTGAGAAATTTGATAAATTTACACTGTAGGTAAGTCATCGGTCGAGGCCGATTGATTCATCAATCATATCGGATATATGATCATGACAAATGTCGTTTGGATACGGCTACGCTGGTTGCCCGGTTCATCGCAAATTATAATAAGGAGTTTTCGATTTGCTCGTCCACTATGTGAACTGCCACGTGATTACGTCATTTACTGACACTGCGCATGGTTCAACCATGTCAACGTAAGTCCACTTGCTGAGACGAAGGTGAAATCAGTGAATTTTGCATTCGAGATTAGGAGAATGAACGCGGCGACATGCGGTTGAGAACGCGACGCATGCGCTTTAGGCCTCACAATGCGGGCAGACATCATCTCGGCTTCGTCCACTGGTGCACATTCACTGAAATCGAAAACTCCCTAGTATATGTATGACGACGACCCTTTTGAAGGAAAAAAATCTACACCGTTAATGAAATAAACATATTGATAAACACTTTTCTGTAACACTATATGAACATGTAAACACGTTTAATTGGAAATGATAAACACATTTAACTAGAAATTCTATGTATCACCTAAATGGTATCGCAAGTACCTGTTTATTTTTGCAACACTTCATAAAGACTTGAACACATTAAATATGAAATCATCAAACACATTAATCTGAAACGCATAAACTCGTGAACAAGCATTTTTAAACACATAAACGCATGTTCTCTTTAAGTGTTTAGGTGTTTATAAAATGTTTGTTGACGCGATTATGATTTTCAATGAAATGTTTTCAAGTGTTTATAAAGTGAGATAGAACAGTGTTTATTAATGTGTTTTAAGGATTTGCAGTGCAATTAAACGTGTTTATGAATTCATATTTAACATGTTCAAGTGTTTATGAAGTGTTACAGAAATAAATAGGGACTTTTGATACCATATATAAGCGATACAGGTAATTTCTAATAAAATGTATTTATGATTTCCAGTGAAATGTTTCCAAGTGTTAATAAAGTTCTACAGACCAGCGTTAATATGATTTACAGTGTAATTAAATCCATGGCTTAAAACGATACAAACATACAAAGCATTAACGCACTGATTCTTTCACAAACCTCTCGTGATATTTAAGCTGACTGGAGGTGGAGGGAGTGGGGGTTGGGGGTGAAGGGACAAGGATGGATTTCCCGTTTAGTTTTTCAAATCTTGCAAACACACCATAGGTACGCTTATCATGGAGACTAGGCTGTTTCCATTATTTTGTTGATTTTTTTATTGATTATCTTGTATTGTACCAGGCTGTATCTAGCGTCACGAGTTCATCGTATAAGCAATTCTCATAAAATATACATAATATGCGTCTATCCAATCATATCATTTTCTGATATTTCAGTCTGTCGTAAACTGACGTATACATATTTCATGAACACACAGTCATGCCAAGTCTAGGAAATACAATCTCCAAAGTGATATGTTAATAATACCATTCATATTTCACGAGTGATAAAAATGTATCGGCAGCTTTAAATTGATCACTGAAGCCACTATGTATGCACCAGATGTACATCGGAATGTAAAAATTCAGGTATTCTTTCAGCAAAACAAACGACAGCCGTACGTACAGTCCCTTCCTATCACTACACGAATGGTTGCTTCACTAAAAATGCTTCACGGAAGTCCTGTCTCACTGTTCAAAGGTATAATGGGGTGTTGCACCCACAAATGTAACAACGCCCACAAATGTTATAACACTTAACCAACAAATGCTATAATCGCCGACAAGTGTTATAAACGCCTACAATTGTATTAAAGTGATAGGCTAACATTGTGGAGATTTTCAGATTTTGATATCTGAGCTACATAGTGTTCAAATGGACAAATAAACACCATATAATACAAAAGTTTGGAAAGTTATGCTGCCAATGGCAAGGTATACATGAATAAACAATTTTTAGTCCGGTGGATGATAAAATAGCCTAGATCTGCACACAGTAAGTCTATGGGATGAAGTGGCCAGGTGAGTCCGGTCAATTTGAATGCTTGTAGATCTTCACTGTTTTAAAGCACTAAATCATCATTTTGAAATACAACTTTTTTTTCAGGGCTTCATTTTTAGACCTTATCAAAGACACTTGGAGCACGGAGGATTATGTAGCTCAAATTATTTCAACTGTGGTAAATGTTTGATAGTGGCTTTAATCTGACGGCCACAAATGTGATAATGCACTAATAATGCAAAAAAATATAACATTTGTGGGTAAAATGTATTATTACATTTGTGGGCGACAGATTATTGCATTTTTGGGCGTTTTATTACATTTGTGGGTAAACGTTTGTGGGCGTTATTACATTGGTAGGTGCAACACGGGCTCATTGCATCTACACATCTACTAACTGTGGTATATGAGTGCTAAGCACGGAATACACATACGGACATTCCTCGGTATGGATAACAGTCCTGTACCGTATCAATGGGGTTCTAATTTTGATTTAGTTTATTTTCAGCGTTTTCCGCTATATGCAAGGGCCCTGTCACATATTAGCGTTTAGAGTTAACGTGCGCCCAGCGTATTATGTTTTTCTTCGCGAAATTTTGGCAAAGTAGAAAACACGCTCAAGCACGCTCAAATTCCAGGTCAAAAATGTGTAAAAACTAATGACCAACGAATGAGGAACGAATGGTTATCGCATATCTAGCGTACCAAGTTACGAATGACAGCGCGTATGCAGTGTGAAATGATGAAGGAGCCACTCTAGCAGGCTGTGACGTAAAAAAAAAATCCCTGCGCGTTAGCTATACTATACGCACACGTTACTCTAACGGTAGACTAGCGGCAAGAACGTCAGACGGGCGTCCGGCGAAAGTCGGTGGAAGTTGATCAGCACGTTGTCGCACGCTAAAAATTTTAAACACGTCCAAAATCAAACGTCGGGCAGCAGCGTTCTCAGCGAATCCCGGTGACCTTTGGTCGAACAGCTAACTAATACATCGTAAGTCTACTGTGTTACCACTGACTGACAACGTGCGCGAACGTGCACCCAACTTCCCTAACACGTTAGACACACGTCGACTCTAAGCGCTGATGTGTGACAATTCCTTTATCCTTTGACTCTATGTGTGCGTTGAGCATTCGTTATGCACGCTTAAAAATAAAGTGTTGGATCCACCCTTTTTCGTGCTGAATTCACCATTTTGAATGTGGGCGAGGAGTGACAGCGTTTTAAATGTTGATTTACCCTTTTTGAAAGTGTAGAAAATACAGCACTGTTGAAGTGTTGGAAAAAACGCTGGATTGTACCCTTTTCGAAATGTGTTAAATTAGCGTGTTTAATGTGGTTTTAGCGTATTACAATGTTCACCCCTTTTAAAGTGTTTAAACTGTTGAGACACACATAAAACGACACAAACCCATAGGCATGCTGCGCGCAAGCGATACACAATGCACACCCCGCACATACACACACATCACACACACATCCCACACACACACGACACACAGCGCACACACACGCACACAGCTCACAGACAGACAGACAGACAGACACAAACAGCACACACGCACACACACACACAGCACACACACCACACGACACAAACCAAACACACACACGCAAAACACGAACGCAAACACCAAACGGCACGCATGCACACACACTGTACACACACACGACACGCAAGTCACACCACGGACGCAGCAGCGCACACATACACACACACAGCAGGCACACCACACACAACATCACCACAGGCAGCACGCAATTCCGCGGACGGCACGACACACAACACAGGGGCTCGGGCTACGCACACACACGACAGCGCACCGACAGCACGCACGTGCCACTCCCACGCACGCGAGCACAGCACGGCAACGACACGCAACGCCGACGCACGTGCACGAACTCACGGCAAACACAAGTAGACACGACATCCACACGCAACACACACACACGCACACGACACACACACACACGCACGACACACACGACACACACACACACACGCACACACACACACACACACAAACACACAATAATTACATGGCGATTGCAATGAGAGTAGCATTACAAGTTTTTGATTTATTTTTCTTTTAATGAATTGTACAAAAGGTTTAACTGGAAATATCGAATTGACTAATTTTGGAGACATGTATAATAAACATACGAAACTATTCTAACACAATGAAAATACTGCTGTCATATCAGGATTGCAGTGATGAATTTACAGCCAATATTTGAAATGGCAGTGTGTAATGATCTGCCATGCAAACGATTCTTGAACATAGAATTAGAAGAGGCATTTGAATTACCCCAAAATCATACTCACACACACACTTAAGGTCCTACATCATTTAAAGGGAATGTTCAGCTGAGGTTTAGACTTCAGAATCTGAAACCATATTCAAATCTCGATCGTGCTAACAGTTAATATGAAGTTAAAGGGAGTGGTTTTAGAAATTATTGAATGATCTTAATTTTGCCTCAGGGTGATTTTTCAATAAAAAATGAATGAAATAATGGTATAATCGATCACATACTATCGTTTCATTTAAATTCAAGTGTCGTCACATGGGTGCTAACATTGAAGAGACACAACATTAGGGTATCAAATACAAGAGACAGCCCAATTCATTACGTTTTTTTTTTCAAATCTGAGTAAAATTTCAGTGTCCCACCGAATTTTAATTTAACTCTTTTTTCTTTTTCTTGTATTTCAGCCATTTTGCACTTAATATTCTGAAACAAAATTTATTAACATTTAAAAATTAATTGTAGGCATCAGTTTGCCTCTAGTTAAATAGTCAAGTTATTTTAGAGCAAATGTGCCCTCTAACCCACAACTGAACTTTTCCATTAACTCAACGTATTGAACTTTTTCTAATTATGAATAAATCTGCTCATAGTACCTCTTAAATACAAATGTTACTCAAACATATTAGAATTCTATGCAGATCATTTAAAGGGAATTTTGAATTGTTGATCACACTTCAGAACAAAAAAAAAAAACTCATGGTACAGTTTTAGATATTATTGGAAAAATATTTTGCCTCATGGTGATCTCCCCCCCCCTAAAAAAAAAAAAAATAATTAAAGAGCTGTATAATTGATCATACAATCGAATATGTTCATTTTTTTCACGGGAAATATGCTGTCACATGGATGCTAATATGAAAGAGACATAACACTTGGATATCAAATACAAGATATATTCTTAATGTTTTTTAATAGTTCATGTTTAAATCCGAGTAAATTTTCTTTCTTACTTTTTTGGCGGGGGAGCGGATATTTCAGCCATTTTTGCATTGATTATTAAAAAAAAGTTAAGCATTTGAAAATTACTCGTAGGAATCAGTTTGCCTCTTGTTAATTGTTTATTCAAGTATGTGTTTTACATATCGTTTGAAAGTTATTTCAAACTAAACACAAAGTAACAGTAACGCGTAACAAACTTTACAAATGAAGAAACTTCAATTTTGATTTCCACAGCAACATTAGCTAAAATTCCCTTAGATGTCTGTAAAATGGTGAACATGAACACATAACAAATGGGTCTCAAGTCAAAAAGGTGATATTTGGCCTGTCTGTAAAATGGTGAACATGAACAATTAACAAATGGGTCTCAAGTCAAAAAGGTGAGAGAAGTAAAGTTGAGTAAGTTTGAAAAATACTTTGGATCAAGGAGTCTAAAAGAAAAGATAATACCTATTAGGAATCTTAATGGGATTAAGGAACCAGCAAAAGATTAAAACCATCAAAGCTGCAGTTTAGCTATTGTTTACCAATTCCTTCATTTCTTGGTGGTTCCTTAATCTCATTCGAGTTCAGTCTTTTCCTCCAGACTCATGGAATCCACTATTTGTTTTTTTTTATTTAAAATGCTTTATTTTACTACATCTTGAATATTTTTCATGTCTTTCACATATAAAAAATAATTTTAAGGCAAAGATACACTTTAACCTAATTTCATGTCATAAGTTTTAGGGATTGCCAAGTTTAATCCTTTTCTGTCCGTTTTCCAAAGACTTTTTTTTATTCTGTAACAAAATCCACCAACCTTACTTTCATATGAAAACCAAATAATGTATTCATTTCATTAACAGACAAGAAATGTGTCTTTGCATCTAAATTTGTATAATGCAATTGCATTATTATAGGTGCAATAATGATGCTAAACCTAAACACGTCATAACTCTTACATGTCTGCCGTCAAAAATACGGTTATGCTATGGAATAAAATTATGGCAAAGGATGGGGTGGACGTGTTTTGAACGAACGGTGGACGATTAAGAAACGATCAACCTACGTGTGGACGTTCAAACAGCGAACCCAACAAATACGTAGCGCAGTGGAAAACACGTCACCGCAAGCTCAAAATCTTGAACATGTCCGTCTTTGTCCGAAATAAGAAATCGGCACCGGCGTGACCGACGACCCTTAGGCCTACATTTGGAGTATACAACGTATGCCTAACGTATTACTAACGACTGACAACGTACACGAAATTTTCAAACACGTTAGGCACACGTTGGCTCTAAACGCTTATGTGACTGGGCACTGAAGCACACTGAAATAGAATACATTCATTTTGAATATAATAAAACTGTAAATCAAAATTACGGTTTACATTTCGTTAACATCGTCGTGTCCTGGACTCATCGCACTTGTACCGGTGAATTGTGCCATACCCATGAAATTCAGATGATTAAAGA
>JZLH01S0367041.1:2115-26260 GCA_001188425.1 Eucidaris tribuloides
ATGAGTGTGTGTTGTCTTGTGTGTGTGTGTGTGTGTGTATTGTTGGATGGGTGTGTGTATGTATGTGTATGTGTGTGTGTTGTTGGTGTGTGTGTGTGTGTGTGTGTGTGTGTGTGTGTGAGAGAGTGTGTGCGTGTGTGTGTGTTTGTGTGTGTATGTGTTTGAGTGTGCATGTGTATGTATCTGTTTGTGTATACGAGCACACGAATGCTCGTCCACTTTTTTTTGTCTGCGTGTGTCTGTTTTATTCCTTTTTCTTTTGGTGGGAGTATTGGACGACACAATTAGGTGAACATAATTGGAGAGTGTGTTAATGAATGAGTTTTTTTATATGACAATATATGTATATATATTTTTTTCTGGGGAGACGATTGATCATTGTTTTTCTTCGATTGTAGTGTGTTATATACCCTGCTGGGTAAAAAGACAATGTCGTACCGTCACGTCGTCAACAGGGTGTTAACCACATGAAAACAATGTGAAAACAATATGGATTTGGTCATTTTTACAGAGTAACACTGTGATCACTGTATAAACACCCTATGACGATCCTGTGTTTTTCCGACATGGATATGTATGTATAATATACAATATAATATATATTACCAATGCTATGTAAAACTGCAATAATGCTTATTAAAGCCACAGACTATCGATGACCAGTTTAAAAAAAGCGTGAGCTACATAATCATCCAGCTCTAAGTGTCTTTGATAAGGCCTAAAAATGAAGCCTTGAAAAAAATTGTATTTCAAAATGATGATTTAGTGCTTCAAAAGAGTGAAAATCGTAAGTTGACCAGATTCACATGCCCATTTCCTCCCATAGACTTACTGTGTGTAGATGTAGGCTATCTGTACTTGGCCCGAGTACTAATTGTTTATTCATATATATCTTGCCAGTGGCAGCATAAATTTCCAGACTTTTGAATTCTGAGGTGTTAATTTGTCCATTCAAACACTACTACATGTATGTAGCTGAGATAGTAAAGTTTGACATTTTTTTTTTTAATTTGAAGCTCTACAATGTTAGTCTGTGTCTTTAAAGACTTAAACTATATAAAGGAACTCTGTACTGATAAAAATGAAAGTACAAAATGAGTAATTCAGCTTTCTAGGTTATTGTAAAAGCTGTTTCGCCTATTAGAAAATAATCCAAAAGTCAAAAAAAATCAAGGAATGGAAATTTTTGGTAAATATTCATGATATCAATGATATAAAGAATACATATTTATAATTTTAAGAAGTACGAAATTTGAGATATAAACTTATGTATATAAAAATAAAAACAGTACGTTGATAATATCGATAAGATTACAAATCCCTATTTGCGAAGTGATTCTTGAGGTGTTCAAAACTTTCTACTTCGCAAGAGTTTTCTTCTTGCGAGAGTTTTGTCGGACATTCAAATTCTGATGTTGCTGTTGTTCATCTTACCATGCATTGTTCGCAGAAAACTTGTTGAATGCTTGATCAGCTGATGGGAACACTATAGCTATCACTGCTGATGTGTTATGGGTTTGGCGAAGTGATGTCGGAATCAGAGCTCTGGTTTCATTTTGGTTATTACTGTCACCTCCAGGCATTGATACAAACGTCCTTTCCCCGGCTGACGTTTGATACTCTAGGTTCCGAATATCGATCACTGAAAAGATGAAAAACAAAGTTCAAATACAAAAGTCATGAAGGCAATACCCCTCAAAAATATTATGCAACTCAACTTTGAGCGTTGATTTCTCTTTTGGTGTCATAGTATATTCTTGATATCGGTATCATTGAAAAGCATGTTTATTTCCCTTTACAATCATACCTCATTTGCCATGATTATAGATTCATGGAAAGGGGCCAAGTCAAAAGTGAAAAGCTGCAAGAAAAATGCACACCAGTTCAGTAGATGCATTTGTATGGAGAGTTGTGTTCAATGATGTATTGATGGATTTTAGTGAACTGTCATGTGTTGATCAATGGCGGAGACCTTGCGAAGGATTAAGAATCCTTATGAAACTCAAACACAATGATAAATTCATAATAACCCACTTAAAACTCATTTCATGTTCAAAACAAACTGTGAAAACAACACATAATTACAGCTTTTCACTTTTGACTTGGACCCTTATTTACAGTAAATGTCTTACACATTCCATGAATCCAAAATCATCACAAATAAAGTACCATTGTAACTGGAAATAGAGAGATTTATCAATGATACCAATATCAAGAATTATACTCTAATACCAAGAGATATATCAATGCTCAAAGTTGAGTTGCATAATTTTTTGAGGTGTATAGATATTATTTCCTCGTCGTAATTTATATCCCGTTGCAGACTAGTTCCGAGATATCCCGGGTTGTATTCTATGGAGAATACGTGTTAAACTATTCAATATCCACATCGTTTCAACGTGGTATTGCAAAGGCAAGAAGCGGTGCCAGGATAAAATCCGGGCTGAAAACCCGTGACGATTTTGCGACAAGCAAAAAAAAAATAAATAAATAAAAATAAAATGTCATCGGGTTCAGAAGTTTTCAATTAAGGTCATCAGAACCGGAAGAAAATGACGTGATGGTGCTCGACATACATCTACAGCAGAAAGTCAAATTTGTAAACAAAAACATTAACCCTAACCCCTTCGTTTTCTGTATTTTGAAAACCGCTAGCGCCCAATGCCCCCCCTCCCCGACGTGGCGCCGCACTGCGCGTCTGTATAAAGTATCTAAACATTGAGTTCCCAAATAACCTAGAATTTGTTATTGTATTTATTGCCATACTAGTAATTTAAGTCTTTGCCTGCCATGTTTATTTGAATCAACAATACTAACAATTTTCGCACAATAAAAACATTACCTCTTGTTCCTATTTTATTATAATATTATACTTTTTATTTTCTGCATTTCAAACAAATAACATGTGATATGTAACTTGAAGAAGATGCAAAATTTATCGGGAAGAAAAGTACAATGCCCAATACATTGAATTAAGTAAATAATAATACTCATAATAATAACAATAATAATAATAATAATAATAATAATAATAATAATAATAATAATAATAATAACAATAATAATAATAATTAATTAATAATAATATTCTTCTTCTTCTTCTTTCTTCTGGTCTTCTTCTTCTTCTTCTCTTCTTTCTTCTTTCTTCTTCTTCTTCTTCTTCTTCTTCTTCTTCTTCTTCTTCTTCTTCTTCTTCTTCTTCTTCTTCTTCTTTTCCAATCCAGCTTTACGGCCTCTCATAGAGATAGGGTGCAATTTCAGAAACACGCAAGTGATGAGTACAGTAGGCTATGAACTAATATTAACTATATCTACGGTGTAAGTAATTTTGTGCAAGTTATTCCTACGAAATCAACAAATACCACAATTAATTCTTCCTCAGGTAATATTATCTAAAGGGGAAAAAATAAAATGCAGATCAGGACAACATTTTTAGCACAAGCTTGATTTTGATGGTGACTTCAGGCAAGAAATATGGGCATCTTGCCATTTTATTGCGAAACAAAGTTTTTTTTTCTAATTCTAAAAATAAGCAGAATAGAAACGAAATAGGAAATAACTGAAAGAGTGGTTTTCCTCTTATTTTATCAGTGAGCAGTTAAGTGGTGTTATTTTCATTTTTTACATACAAAAGGGCAATCGCCCGATTGATAACGACACTAGAGCTTCAATCAAAATGCCAAATTGTAATATCTGAGCATTATGACGGTGTTTGAATGGAGAAATGAACATCCCACGATACAAACGCTGCCACTGGTAAGATATGCATAGATGACCATCACACATGAATTGCATGCGATGTGCGCTCAATTGTAATACAGTGTATCTCAAAAAAATTGTGCAAGTGAAAACCGCCCTCTGTAGCAACTAGAAAATACTCTTGTGATATGATGCTTACACCAACATCAAGAGCATAGCCTTAGCTTTAAAATACCGTTAGTTTTGCTCAGTTTACATGTTTTAATCTTGAGGTGTGTTTATTTTAATACGAAAAGGTAAAATCACAATTGTGGCACTTTTAGTATAATCCTTTGTAAAAGTGATACAATTGTGATTCCATCCTTTTGTTGTTTACAAGATATCTCGAGATTAAAACAAGCAAATTGAACAGAATCAATAGCATTGGGAAGCTATAAGGTTGCCCTTGACGTTAGTGTAAACATGATGTCACAACAGTATTCCCTAATTGCCAAAGAGGGCGCTTTTTACTTGCACAATTTTTTGAGACATGCTGCAGCACGTCTAAAAATTGTACAGGTGAAAACCTCCCACTTTGACAGTTAGAAAAATACTGCTGTGACACAGGTTTATGTCAACCTCAAGGGCAAAGTCTTACCTTGCAAATGCTGTTTATTCTGTTCAAATTGCTTGTTTTAATATTGAGATATCTTGTAAACAGCAAAGGGGTGGATTCACAATTGTGTCACTTTTATGGGAAGAGGGCCGGATGCTATCATTGACTGTAGTGGCACATTGGTGATTTTACTTTTCCGTATTTAAATAAACATATCTCAAGATTAAAACAAGCAAAATGAACAGAATAAACGGCATTTGAAAGCTAAGACTATGTTCTTGATGGTGATGTAAGCATTACGTCACAAATATGTTTTTTTCTCATTACCAAAGAGGGCGCTTTTGACTTGCAAAATTATTGTTGAGACACACTGTACAGCGTCAATAGGGAGGGTGGGAATGGCAAAACTTGGTACTCATAATTTTCACTCTTGTAAAGCATTAAATTAATGATTGTTTTAAAGTACATTTTTTCAGGGCTTCCTTTTTTCAGACCTCATCAGACCAATGAGAGACACATGTTGGATTGTGTAACTCAGATTTTTATATTGTCATTGTTAAATACTTTTACAGTAACTTGCGTACTTTAATCACCCACCTTCACTGTTTATTTGACCGACGGAAATTAATTACCATGGCTATGAGTTAGCCGCATTGTAATGTACATATTTCTTTATTATTTCATGTCAAAAAGCAGGCAGCAGGTTATAGTGCTTGGCCAATTTCAAAATATTAGTACTACAGCATATCAGCTATACGTTTTATAATCGAGTTTTAGAAATGGCTAAAAACATTAACGGTATTAAAAATTGCGCATGGGCGGAATGAATTAAATGCTGGTATTATATTTAGGATTTAGAGCTGTCGTGATGACCAAATATCCAAGATCTTGTAGAAATTATAACAAATGAACACAGGGTTTCCAGGGAAAACACCAAACACGGTAGCTAGTTTCTGCTTTCACCCTTTAACTCGTTGGAGACGATTTGATTTTGGCATGACACGCATTTCCCATGCAGCCTAATCCGAGATATCTTCTACTTAGTCTCCAACGGTTGGAAAGTTTAAATACATTGAAGTACTGACATTTAATCATTGGAGTATTATTTGTAACTTGATCAGGAACTTAGAGTTAAATCAGTCGTCTTTTCGCTGAAATCTATCAAGTGGCATTTCATCCTTCCGTGTTACGACAGAAAACCGCTGACAGACAGGCGCCGTTTGTTAAAGTGACTGGCAATATTTGAAGTAGTCCTTAATTTAGGACACAATGTTCCCAGAATAAATAAAAATATTTAGTGACTAAAGTTTCTGCTACAGAAACTTCAGAGTCGTACATTTCCTCTCTGTTGTAGAATTAGGCCTATCATAAGAAAAACCCGTGGTGGCGAAAATTGTTTCATTCAATCTTGCCATTACCTCTTAAAATGAGGAAACTCGTGACGGAAATAAAAACAAATATATATTGATGACGATGGAGTATCTGTTTCACGACATTTGTACAGCAATAGCAAACCTATATATTTCACCTTTTAATTTAAAATGGTTTCTCAACAGTAAGTTGGTTACAAAATCAATCTTGCTCGAAACGTCATAGATATGTTTAAAAAAAGTGTTAGCTCGGAAACTTCCGATTTTTTATCACTAGATGTACACCAATCGCGGGGGTGGGGGGGGGGTGGCGCTATTTGCTTCTAATTACCTTACATGTCGATAAAAGTCGATCATACATGAATTGCTTATATACTAGTAAAATAAAGTGCAATCAAAATATATTACGTATATTATTTCTCCCACGTGTGTTTGTGCATGCCCTGTACGAGTTTGATTTGACAATGTGTCTGACTGTGTTAATGTACATTCTTGCTACATTATGATAACGTGGTTGTATATACCTGCATTTTCTCCAAGTTCTCTGAATAATGAACGCTCTCCGTTCTTCACCAGGTTCTGGGCCAAACCAATAGCCTCTTGTTCGATTTCGAGTATCGCTTCTGCAGGTCTGCAGCTAGTTGTATTCTGCAATTTTAAACCAGCGTACATTATTTATGAATAACCGATACAAAACAATAAACACAACACAAAATACTGGTTGCGAGCCAGCCATGTATCCATTCTCGTGGATGATGATGACCGGTAGCTAACGAACTTCAAGGTCCCCTGAAATTTAAATGCATAAAGACTTCTGCCTCTTGGTCTCTACATCACCAATCACTATAAATACTTTATGAAATGTATTTTTAAATGGTGTTAAAATTTTCTGCATCCTGCTATGAGGTCACTTCTGCGAAAACATACAAATCATCCTCCTTGACAATCTTCTTGTGAAATCATCTTGTAAAAAAAAAAATGGGCTGAACAATAGACATGTGCCTAGCATTCATTGTTGGAACTAGGCTTGCACTTACAACAGAATCACGTTTTATGCAAAATATTTCATTCCGACACATTTCTGATAAAAGGGCCATTATTCCTCAACAGGCTAGCAAAGATGTAGTATATAGTATTAATTCGAGATGTAATTGTAGATAGGTATGCATAGTATCTGACCCGTATATTAAGAATGTGCTGCGAGGCATACATCTATCATTTCGCTTTCGTGCTAACTTATTCATTTCATTGATTCTCATATTACACACACACACACACACACACACACACACACACACACACACACACACACACACACACACACACACACACACACACACACACACACCATTCACTGTACAAGCCACCGTTCTTAATACCCATATAGAAAGGTCTTACCTTGATTTGGTTGCCGTTAAATTCGGAGATCAAGGTGTCAAATAAAGCTGCCATTTTATGGAAATCCTGGGGTAAAAGAGAGGTTTATCGTCGTATTTCCTTTTCATTTCACACATTCATTATTCAAATTTGTCATTGCTGATTTTAATTTTGTCTAGAAACGTGATCATATTGCTAATTTCTTCTTTAAACTTAAAGCAATGATTTTTAAGTGTGCGTATAATAACAGAAAAAGTGACCTCCACTTTTCGGTAATGTTCATGGCTTTAAGTAGTCATGAGGGCGAAAAAAGTGTTTTGTTGTGTCTGCAAAGAAGATCATCTGATATTGAATTATGTTTTATTAAAATCCCGTCAGCTGATAAGTTATCAGTTTAACGATGTGGAAGAGAAACTATACAAAATCTGTAAACTCTGACCTTTATACTTCGAAATCCCATCAATTTATGACTTTTATATAGCACATACATGTACTTCACCGAAATGTCATCAAAATACTATTAGTTCGAGGTTTCAAGATATACTGGTTGACAGGACAATAACGGACAGATGGATTCGTGTATGGACGCACACAGGGGCGCAAATCCAAGGGGATGGGGGACAGGAGGACATGTCCCCCCTACGATTTTGAAGGTTGGGGACACAATATCAAATGTCCCCCTACGAATTTACATGTGTGCATAAGTCTGAGATTGTGGATTGGCTATAGTAATTTTGTCAGAAATTGTTTGGCTAGTAATTTGGCAGGTAAAAACAAATTTTGGTGGGCAAAAAATGGATTTGGTCGTCGTTGGCCCCCTGCCCCCCGCTTGTCAGAAGTTGTTTGGCTAGAAATTTGGCTAGTACAAAAAACAAAATGGCAGGCAGGTTCCTGCATGTGATGTTCCCCCTACATTTGAAAATGGATTTGCGCCCCTGGACGCACAACACACAGAAAACATAGGCCTACAGTCAAACATGACTTGTAGACCACGTAAAAGAGACAAGAGAATTCGTCTTTATTAAGATACGGTTTTTAGATATACAGGTTCCTGCAATACGAGAAACACTTTTCAAAAGAAAAATTGTGGTCTTAAAAGAACGGTGATCTTTCTATGCAGGTGGTCGGTAGAGCAAGGTTGCAACCAGCTATTATTTTAGTGACGTAACATTCCTCCTAACAAGGTTTCTCTTAAAGCCCAAAGTTTTGGTCGATGAGACTTCATGGTTATTCGTTCACATATTATTATATTGTCATCCCAGACGTCAGAAAACAACATCAAAACCGCTGAAAATTGTATTTAGTGACAAATTGTGATGTTTAAATTATCGGACAATATGTAGCGGTATATACACTCTATGGGAAATGTACCCCCCCCCGACATTTTACATTTTGAGTAATTACAAAAACAAAAAATGGGCGAGTTTCAGAGCGAACAATTTTTAGCGCATTGATAGATTATTATTATTATCATTATTATCATTATTATTGCTTTGTCATCATTTCGGATGACAAGGACAAGAAAAGCGAACTTAATCCCTGTTACCCTCAGGCAGCCAGTCCCGGGTAGTTTTGCATATGGATGTGTGACCACAACACCGGGGTTTCACCCTTCTCTTTTCGATGTAGTGCGTGGGTTCTGTTACGTGCTGAGGTGTTTCGGTCTCATCACGGGACCTCCGGCTTTACGTCCTATCCGAGGGACGGGGTTATGGGGATAAAGTGCCTAACCCAAGGACACAACCGCCCCGGTCCGGTGGGGATTCGAAACACGGACCTCTAGTCGAGAAACCGAAGTCTTATCCACTGAGCCATGACGCTTCCCCAAGGAGGTCTAATCATAACATCTAAATTAAAAGAGACAGATTATAATCACTTACCTCGTCGTACGTAGTCTCTATGTTAGTGCCCTCGGTAAACGTCGTAGGTCCACCTAATGATTCAGGTGTCACGGTGAAAACAAAAACAAAAACAGAAGCAGTGTGTCATGTAGTTAAGTATTATACATAAAACACACAACATTCCATGTTGTTGTTGTGTTATGTGCTAAATATATAACGTACTGATAGTTATTTCGTTGTAATGTAGTAATGAGTGTTTTTGGTCATACAGAGTTATTGTGTAGAGTTAATTATTTTTAGCAAATGTATGTAGTGTTAATGTATTGTAGTGTTTGTAGATGCGTTTCCCGCCGCAGTCCTTGGGGTTTTAGGGAAATACGCCTCCTTCCAGTTCATTATTTATAATTATATTGTATTAATTTGTTTATTTTTATGATGTGCAGGAAGGAAATAAATGTTCTTTTGAATCTTGAATCTTGATTCTTGAGAGAGCGCAGGCCACAAACAGAATAGAAATGAAGAGAAAGAATGAAAGAAACGAACGAAAATACACAAAAAAAGATGGAAAAATAGTATTCAATAACGAAGACAGATGGAAAGAAAGAACAAAATACTACGAAATATCAAAGCAAAATAAGTCGATAAGGAAAAAAATGAACAAAAAGAAGGAAAAAGGAGATTCAGAAAAACAAAACAAAATAATAGATTGAAAGTTGGGAGATTACACACACCCAAAAATTAACGATAACCGACATTTTGAAGAGCTCCTTAAAATAATGGTTAATTAGTGAACTATTATTAGAGGAGGAATGCCGAGGTATGGTATTACATGCCGTTTTGTTAAACAACCCAAGCTCTTCGTACTCATTGGCAGGTACTTTCCCTGGCTACCCAACCTTATTGCAATATGCAATATGACGCATGCATTTTGAGTTGAAGGGTTCTTTCAATAATGATGTCATAACGAAGTAAATTATTGAGAAATAACAAATTATTTGAAAATATATCAATGAATATTCTTTCTGCTTTCTTCTCCAAAGCGGAGAGATTACCAAATGTAGGCGCACCCACGACAGAAGGTTTGGAACATTGTTTCGCCTCCGTATAGGGGTGGGGTGTTAAATCACACTGGCATCGTAATTCGGTTTCATATTTCCCGTGAAACTGTTTTGATGGTTTGGAAAGACTTCCAACCAACAAAAAATGTCAATATCTTCCTCTGAAACGGTCTCAGAAAGAAGACCACACCCAGCGAAGAAGAGAGAGAAGGCCATCATCTTGAATTAGTAGCCGTATCCCCCTTACAACTGTCTTATGAAGATAGGAACAATTTTCTTCTTCGTTGGGTGTGGTCTTCTTTCTGAGACAGCTTCAGAGAAACTTATTGACATTTTTGGTTTGTTAGAAGTCTTTCCAAACTATCAAAATGGTTTCACGGGAAATATGAAACCGAATTATGATGCAAATGTGATTTAACACCCGATCCCTATAGGGAGGCGAAAAAATGTGAAATTTTATGTTCCAGCCCCTCTGCCGTGGGCGCGCCGGCATTGATAATTTCTCCGCCTTGCTGAAGAAAAAAGAAATATATTTATTAATTTCTTTTCAACTAATTTGTTATTTTCCAATAATAAACTTCAACAGGACATCATCATAGAAAGGCCCCCAAGCTTCAACTCAAAATGCATGCATTATCTTGTACGTTGCAATACTTTTGAGTAGGGAGGGTAAGTACACACACAACTAAACTCCCACACACACGCACACGCACACACACACGCACACCACACACAAACACACACGCATCAAAAATTTTCAGCCGATCTATCAAAACATAAATATACATCAAAATCAATGGCTTCCTTGCAATTATATTTGCCTAACGGGATAATACAGCAGGTAATATTTGTTTGTTCAGTATTTTGCTTTACATGATGAAAATAGTTATGTTACCTGTTTCCGGATTGCAAGTTGGGTAATCTGGAGGCACTGCTAGACCCGCTAACATGGCGTATGAAGCTTTGCCCCCTCTCCCGCCCGTCACATTGGTCTGATGGCTTTTGCTCTTCGACGAATAGAGCGTGACGTAAAACGTTGCATTCTGGGTACTATGCGACACGCAATGCAGACCGATGCCCAGCCGGTACGTGACTGCGCAGAACCGTGTCCCGTTAAACACAGTCCCGGGAATTCTGCGATCTACTGCAGTTCCATTCAGCAGAATACCTCCCATGTGAGCGCAATCGATCACCACATTGATCGAACTGGTCATATTATCCACATCAAAAACATTGACTAAAATACTTCGTTGATTTTGCGACAAGGGTGGAACGACCAGCATACTTGGATCACCCGACTGACCAGTCCCACTCATATATTGCATGATCAGAATCGGAGTGTTTGATAACACCTCGATGACATGGTCTTGTGGTGCTTGGTTATAAGTTTGGTAGCTCGTTCCTTTGATGGTCACGTTGCGAGTTCCCTGTAAGCCACGTATCTGCACATTTGCTACGCTTTCACCGGTGCTTAGCATTCGCAACTCATAGGAACTGTTCACGAACGGCGCCACGACGAAGTGTGTCCCCCACGATTCTACCGGTGTCATTTCCTCCATGAGATAGCCTACATTCCCCTTACCAGCAGGAATCTTAACTCCGATGCATCCGACTACAACCGTCACTGGTTTCTCTGCTACAATTGTAGTTCCCGTCAAATCTCTAGTATCATTGATGATTTCATACTCGTATTCATCAAGGCTAACCGAACGGACCAAGGTCAAATTTTCCCAACCAGGTGGGGATGAAACGTTAACCGAATTTTGGTCGTCCAGAGAGGTAACCGTGACAGTGAACTGTGAGGACTTTTTCGCTGTAGTAAACGGCGTGTATCCAGCGACGACATATTTTGTGCCGGCGCTTCTCGTGGGTATTACTTGAAACGCGGCATAGCGATGCGCCGACATGATGTGAGCAAAGACGCCAATCGGGGAACTCCCATTGATGATGACCGTGAAATACCCAGCGTTGTTTGAGTAATCGCTGGTGACCAGATCAAGAGTTATGCTTTGGAGCTGACCCGGCTGAAGCGAAAAATCGCCTGAATCATTGGTCAACAGTTCATGATATTGAACCTCGGATGTTTCATTCACGGCGGCCACGATCTCAATGACAGCAGTTAATGAGTCGGTTAGATGGCTTTCTACCTGAAATCCCACCGCAAATATCTCTCCGCTATAATTGAAGGATGACTCGTTTCCACCTAAGTGAGTGAGGAATGATTAAAAAAATGTTAAAGGGTATTTGATTCTACCCCATAGGTTCAGTTCCACATCAGCAATATTGGGTATTTTCCAAACAAATTCGGAACGGAATAGTATTTACCTTGTCTTGCGCCAAATCCACTGACACCTGGGAATTGTTTCACCGCACATACCTGTATGCAGAACAAAGAACAAGATTGTATTTGGATTATTGCGTATATCATTGTTCGAGGTCTATTTCATCCAGCCAGTTTCCTTATTCAAAATAATCCATCTCGACAGAAAATGGACAAAATATTTTGGTAATGTACCCCCACAGCCGCCACAGCCACTATAACCACCAGCAGTACCACCACCACCACTACCATCATCATTATGATTACCACCATCATTAGGCGGCATTCGATCAAGCCCTCATCAATTTCCGAATTCTTAGTCCATCTCCTGTTTTGCTTTCTCAGAAGATAAGTGCCCTGACCATCACTCTCATTTCATTTCCTAGGGTCTTCTATGATGTCTTTGACTGTCAGAATGAAGGTACGCTTCGCTTTCACAAGTAGCGTTTTGTGAAAGAAGAAACCAACTAACTTGTGGCACGCTCAAGCCCGGGGGGGGGGGTACTTGCCTACTAAGGTAAACGGGAGTGACTTTTTCGCCAAAAATCCTTAAACATGGGTACGGTTTTGGGGGGAAAAAATCCTTAAATATGGGTCACGATTTTGAAATTTTACGATTTACACTAAATATTTTCGCCTATTTCATTGCTAAAATACTAAAAATTGCCACTTTTCTTCAAAAAACCCTTAATAATAGTACATTTTCCGCCAAAATGACCCTTAAAAAAGGGTCGGGTTTTTCGACTTCAGCGGCACACCCCCGTCGGAGCCAAATCTGAGTACCCCCCCCCCCCGGGCGCTCAAGGCGTAGAGGGAGAGACATCTGGCTCCTTTTCCATGTCCTCGGTTAACGAATTAACTACAGTACTATAGTAATGGTCCACCTCGAGAGTCACGAGGCTCAAGGATATGACAACATTCTTCGAGAATTCTTGCTACATCTCGAGCTAAGATGTTGACAATAGCTTGCTTGTGGAATGCTACCATTGTTCCCTCACCAATCAATCCACCCCAAAGATTTGTCTGTATGTCTGAATGTTACAGTTATTGCGCTACCTAAACCAAATAAACAAGCTGACGTGATGACCCAAAGAGCTATATCCAGACCAAATAAACCAGCTGATGACTCAAAGGGCTACAGACCAATCTCTATTCTATGTATCCCCTACAATTTTGGAGTGCCTACTTGATTTTTAGCAGGCTTGAATGGGTCGTCGAACCGTAACTACCGAACGGCCAGAAGGTTTACACCGTAGCTGATGTATTTTGCATGATGAGATCATCAAGCTGAGCAACACATCAAAGACAGTTTCGAGCAGGGACACAGGGCTGGCACTATCCTAGTCGACCTCACTGCATCCCATGGCACAATGGCACCAGGGTTTGATCCTGAAGCCCCAGCGTATGGTACCAGATCGTCAAAAGGTTAAGTTTATCAGTATATCCTTGCCATTCGTAGCTTTGTGCTGAAGACCAGAGACGGACGACCAACAGACCACGCTGCCTATACCTGTATACGTAACAGAATCCCGCAAGGTTCCGTTCTTGCCCCAATGCTCTTCAATTTATACGTCAGTGATATCCCCCTGGTGCTCTCCCGGTGGTATGGGTATGCAGATGACCTTACACTTCTGCATGTTGACAAATCTGGACAAATGTGGGAAGCACTCCCACTAAAGAGTTGGCAAAACTTGCTTCGTACTTCCAGATATGGAGGCTGAAGCCGAGCATGACCCGAGCTACTGTCACAGCATTCCACCTGAACAACAAGGAAGCCAACCGTCATGCTCCCTTTTAACCTCGATGGTAAACCTCTCACGTACAATTAATGCAAGACCAAACTACCTCGGAGTAAAGCTGGACAGTCAACTGACATGTAACCAAAACCTGAAGTCCCTATAAGTAAATGCGACCACTCTGATTAAACTTTTTCGCAGTATTCGCCGTATATCTGGCTCAAAGTGGGGTGCCAGAACTGCTACAATACAAACCAGTGCCCTGCCACTTAAGTGCTTCGAGTGTGCCTTTCCTGTTTGGTGTAGGAGCTGTCACACCGAGAGTCTCGACACAGCTTTAAACAATTTCTTGAGACTTATCACATGTTCTCTTCGTCTCACGCCAAAATACCTAACGGTGCTGTCGCTGTCGGGCATTGCCTCTTAAGGCACCAGGAAGGGGAACAACAAACTTATATGCTGGCCCAACCGATGCAGCCAGTGATACCAGCCACCTTCTTCACATCATTGTTGAGTGAGCCCAGGTCATCCCTCAACGGTTGAAGTCCAGGAGACCTTTCTCCCGATTCTCGCGATTAGAGATCTCGTCGTAGGCACTGGCAGGGGACATGAACCCCTTGCTCGGTCACGTGGTCTTGGACAAAGGCCAGTACATAATTAGAAGACTCGAATTTTTCAAGTGAGTTTATTCTGTACTGAGTGTGTTTGAAGTTAGGTAATACTACACAAGATGTATTTTCGTAAATATTATTTTGCAAATATCTTACGATTAACGATCAATCACCCATGCTGAACAGATCATTACTAAGTTCAAATGAGCTCTACTCAGAGGCGGCGCCGGGGTAAAATTTAAGGAGGGCAAAATCCGTTGGAAAAATTTTGCCTGCCATTTTTTTTATAAACCAAATTGCAAGCCGAACAGCGTCCAACGAGCGAGGAAAGGGGAGGGGGCACGGGGCCGACGTCGACAAAAAACATCAAAAATAGGGGGGGGGGAGGGAGGTTTTCGAAAAACAGTAGAATTTCCCTCATTTTGATAAGCTTGGAAAAATACGGGGCGGCCGCCCTTCCCCCTACCCTCCGTGGTGCCGCTGCTTGCTCTACTTCAGGACAAGAAACCTGTTCTTCATATGATTAAACTGCAATTAGTAGAAAAACATATTTCAAACTTTTGACCATGACTGTATAATGTTTGAATTATAGCATGCCTTCCCTACTCAAAAGTATAGCAACATACAATATAACGCTTGCATTTCGAGTTGAAGGGGTCTTTCTATAATGGTGTCCTAATGAAGTTTATAATTGGAAAATAACAAATTATTTGAAAAAAAATAAATGATCAATGTTTTTTCCTTCCTTTTCCAGGGCGGAGAGATTATCAAATGCAGGCGCATCTACGGCAGAGGGGCTGGAACATAAAATTAAACCCTTTTCGCCTCCTTGTAGGGGTGGGTGTTAATTCACATTAGCATCGTAATTTGGTTTCATATCCCGTGAAACGGTTTTGATGGCTTGGAAAGACTTCCAACAAACAAAAAATGCTAATGTGTTTCTCTGACACGGTCTCAGAAAGAGGCCACCACGCCGCAAAGACGAAAGCGTTTCCTATCTTCATAAGATAGTGATAACGGGGATACGCCCCATATTTCAGAAATGGACCCCCTTAAGTTGTAATTTCTTATTCTTTCTCAATTCTAAAGGTGGTTTATTATTGCAAATATCCTAAAATTTGCTGTAATGCGACTTTTCAGTACATTTGAAATAATAATGTGGAGAGAGGCCATCATCTTTATATTAGTAGCCTTATCCTCTTTATCGCTATCTTATGAAGACATGAGGCGCTTTCGCCTTTGCGGCCTGGTGTCTTCTTTCTCTGACCGCGTCAGAGGAACACATTGACATTTTTTTTGCTGGAAGTTTTTCAAAGCCATCAAAACCGTTTCACGGGAAATATGAAACCGCATTACGATGCTAGTGTGAATACCCCCCACCCCTAAAGGGAGGCGAAAATGTTAAATTTTATGTTCCAGCCCCTCTGCCGTGGGTGCGCCTGCATTTGATAATCTCTCCGCCCCTGAGAAGGAAGGAAAAGGATTGTCTATTGATATCTTTTCAAATGATTTGTTATTTTCCCATTACAAAATTCATTTGGACGTCATTATAGAAAGACCCCTTCAACTAAAAATACATGCATTATATTGTATGTTGCAATTTGAGTAGGGAGGATATACCAGTACGTTCATTACCTATGGAAACTGTCGCCCCTCCCCCCCCCCCCGACGTTATACATTTTGAGTAATTCCTGAAAATTGGGAAAGTTCCAGAGCGAGATATTTTCAGGACATTGATAGATCACATACAGTAGGTATATATAAAAACCTAAACCTTGGGTTAAACCAGACACTACATTTGTCTGCTTGTTCTGTTATCCTCGTGTGTTTTGTTTTGTTTTGTTTTGTTTCGGGGTGTTTTTTTTTTGGTAAGGGGGCGGAATTTTCATTTTTCAAAGAAATCCATAGGCAAGATAATTATAGAAATCATGATTTCAATACACAACAGCTGCTCCGTAGAGAGTAGGATTGAGACACTAGTTCTCTCCAATCAGATATTCCTCTGAAAAAAGGGTAAACGAAAAAATAAGCAACTGACAAATAAATCCCAAATAAAAACCAAGACAGAATGATTGTAATTGTGCTACATCTGAGAGTGTGGACACGATTAATCCCATCACAAAGATCCAGTGGCAAAATGGTAAAGGACAAATAGCTGTCCCCCAGTCCCTCACTCATGGTAGAGATTTTCAGAAAGATCATTACATGTGACATTCACAATAAAGGCATTCCAACTGCATACTCTAATATGATCTACATAGTTTTAACACTGACGATGCTCACTCAGGCGAATACCTGCGGTACATTTTCAAATAAAATTCGTTCAGTATAGTACGTCCAAATTACGCCAACACTTTCGCACACACATCCCCACATCATATCGTATTATTAATACTTACAGTAAAAGCGACAAGCAAACAATCAATCCAATGTTTGGTCTCCATCTTTTCGAAGGTTTCCTAGCTGTGATCTGCTTCAAGGTTTAAAGCGATGTGTATCGATCATCACGGAAACAGACAGAATAATACCAAAATGACAGTTCAGAAACTAATATGGTTTTCACGAGCCATGGTTATACTCCGTGTAACATTAGGCGAATATGCTGGCATGAAAGGCGATTCTTTATAACACTATTAACAAGCAGCAAGCGTGATCATCATGTCGAAGCAGAATGATATACAATGCATACTGTATAAACATTCACTTGTTTTTATTCCTCGTACTTTAGTTTTGTTTATTCACACTTAAAGAGGTCCCCATTTAATGATAAAGCACAATTAAATGACAAACACCGTAGAGGAGAAAGCACTCCCACTCCGATCATAATGCCACGCCATTTGTGTGCGTGTGTGTGTGTGTGTGTGTGTGTGTGTTTTTTTTTTTATGGGGGGGGGGGGTAGGTTAACAGAGGCAATCTTATAAGTGTCGTTGTTACTATTGATATATCTATGATTCTACTACTTCTACCACCAGTATACTCCACCCTCTTCCTCCCTCCCCCTCTTCCTCCCTACCCCTCTTCCTCCCTCCCCCTCTTCCCCCCTCCCCGTCTTTCTCCCTCCCTCCCCCTCTCCGGTAGTAAACCGGTGACCGTTCGGCGGCTCTGTCATGGAAGATTTGACCCAATGGAGACTAAGAACGCGATATCTCGGTTTGAGGTCTCTCGATACGCGTGATAGTGAAATCAAATCGTCTCCAACGCTTTGTGTCAATTTCCCCGTATGAAGTTACGTACTGCCGGCTTGACGAGTACGATAGTTTGCCCTATCAGAATCAAAGAACGCATGTTTGATCACAATCATTCTACTTTCCAGGAGGAACAGTTTCGACGAACATGACTGTAGCTGCGAAGAACACAAGGACGATGGAGGGAATGGGGGGGACGGGGGATCCACTCCCATTGTCCGGAAAGTCGGTTTATTTGCGATTCTCTCGGGGTAAAATATTGGAGGACCCCCCTCCCCATTTTGGGGGATTGTTTAGTTGTCTGGTCAGAGCGAAAAATTCTGTTCGGTACCCCCCACCCCACCCCACTAAAAAGAATATTGTCTAACGACGCCCCTGGAAGCACGCACCTGTCATGGCAGGATGAAAAACGCCCTATTTTGACTAAAATCATAGGTTGCACTAATGACACCCATATTGCAACAGAAACAGCCATGACAAGGGCGTAGGCTGGGGGTAGGTGCACTGGGTGCACGTGCCCCCCCCCCCCGCAGAGCCATAGGAGTTCCACCCTTATAGCAAAAAAGAAATTTGCAGCACCTTTTTTTCCGCATTCAACGCCTGATTTTTTTCAATTTTAGTTCCACCTCCTTACAGGCAGTGGATCTCATTTGCAAACATCCCCACAGACCAGGAAAAGATAACCCATGCCCTTAGGTTATTGATGAAGGGCATGTCTGTGAAATCTGGGGGTCAGAGACTGCCTAGAATTTGAAAAATGCAAAAGCAAAACAATAGCCATTTAGTGTACGTTCTATGGTAGGAATTTTTTTCTCACGAGAAAAATATTCAAATGTGAGTCCAACAGTCACTATAATTCCACTAAAACTGAGTTTCTAGCTCCTATATTTTGCTAAAGGTTCCCAGGTGGCATTTTTTTGTAAATGCCATTGTATTTACACAATGTTAATTTTTAGGCACGCAAAAGAGATCCCCTGCCTTTAAGATGTGCACCTCCCTGTTCCACCTCCCCGAGATGTGCACCTCCCCATGCCCAAACCAGCCTGCACCCTTGCATGACGGTCTTGAAAATATACACATTTGATTTCCTCCCACAATATGTTCACTATGGCACCGCAAACTGGGACTGCAAAAGTCCACGTTAATGAATATGTGCGTGTATTCCAGGACTAGTTGACATTCCCCATGTGGTTGAGTTGACCCTTGACAGTGGGCCTGTCATTCTGGCACGGTTAATAGGCATTTTGCGTTATGTATTGTATGAGGTTATAATGAGTTGGAGTACCATTTGAATATGAATCAAATTTGGATATACCGCAACATGACCCGATTGCCGAATGGTAGTCGGCTCGTATTTCAAGAGTTCGGTTCCAAATGGTGCTACATCCACTTTTGATGAAACTGAGTTGTTGAATACATGCATTAATATCACACCAGTATTCAGGTAGTTACCTTTCTTTACACAAAAGTTTAAACATGAGTTTTGTAAGCAACCGTTAGAAAAAATATCACTTTTTATATCACCTTTCCATATATAGACGCCTGTATAAAATATGGTAAACAATGCGCTTTTCTACGAAGTAACAAAGATTGATACCTTTTGGAATTGAGCTGTTCATTTGCGCGATGACTTGGATAATATGACTGGTGGGGAAATGCAATGCCTTTATTTGACACTGTAAACTAATACCTAGCCCGATATGCAGCACACACCTTAAAGTAATAGGCTAACATTGTGGAGCTTCAATTTAAAAAAGTCAAACCTTTATATCTGAGCTACACAGTGTTTGTCGCAAATGGACAAATAAACACACTAGAATACAAGAGTTTGGAAAATAATGCTGCCACCGGCAAGATATGAATGAATAAACAATTTGCAATCTCACTTGTCTAGATCTACACACATTAAGTCTATGGGAGGAAGTGGGCAGATGAATCCAGTCAACTTGAGGGATTGTAGATTTTTGCCTTCTTAAGAGCACTAGGTCATCATTTTAAAATAAAATTTCAAGGCTTCATGTTTATACCTTATCAAAGACTCTTAGAGCATGGGGATGATGTAGTTCACTTTTTTTTTTTGGAAACTGTGGTCAATGTTAGGCCTACGTGGCTTTATTGGATATATAGTCACACATCAACCTACTGTAAAATGCCTGGATTGAGAAAGATCCACCCATTGCACACACACGCGGACTCCCTCCCTGCACGATGAGAAACATTGCAGTTTTTGGTACTTTTTCTAAGGAGGTTAACAACCCCTCCCCCTATGACAACAAAAAACGCAAAACAAATGTGGCCGTCAATCGTAAGGTGACGACACCGTACTATCAACTTTTACTTTAGTTTTCAATTGAAGGCGAAAGTAAAATTGGTTTGAAAACAGGAGACCAAATACAAATTCAGATCTAGCATTTGTGGCTTCCTTTTCCTTCATGATTTACGTGAAATAAACTTTCTTTTACTCTTATGCCACTTTGTGAAATTTTTCAAATGTCTGGGCAAATATTTTTCTGAATGCAAAGTTTTGCCCATCCCATTGCTCAGAATTTTGATCTCCGCAATAGAAAATATGCTGAGGTCAACACTGAAGCGAAGTTTACATTTTCCTATCGTAGTTAGCATTGTAGTAAAAGTGGTGGGGCAATAAACATCGAGCACTGCGAAAACTGCTTTTTTTTAAAGAGGTTTTATTTTCTGCATTTCAAACATTTTTGTTCGTAATAATAACATGAATGACAAGTTAAATTTTGAACAATAACATAAATTTTCGAAGCAATAACACACAAGTCAATTAACAACAATACAATTCAGAAACATATGAAAAGATACAAAGTAAAGCAAATTGTTTGTAAAATTGCAATTATACAAGAAATAATCAAACGAGATACGTGTATTTATAATGTCCGAAATATAATACGGTAACTTGAATTATGTACACGCAGAGGGCTGCCGTTTTAAGCATAGGTTGAACAGACTGACAGCCTAAGTAAGTGATAATTTCTATTGTTACACTTGATCATTTAAAAGTAGGATGGGACACATGTAAGTATAAATCCGTTCTATTTAATAACTCAGTACGCAGAAATGTTGAAGAGGGAAAATCTAGAAACTTTGTGTGTTTGTGCTGGTGAGATGCACAAAATGTGAAGGTCAACAGGTACTTCTGACGTATCTGAGGTAGCTACCCTAATTATCACTTGTCATTTATTTTCCGTGTAAACAAATCTATGAATTTACCCGAATTTGGTTGTTCCATTCGCCGATTACTTTTTACATGTCAATACAGAAAAAAACACCCAGGCACCGGGATAGAAATAAATAAATTGATGTTGTTTAGATAACAGCTGACCAGTCGTTCTGGTAAATTTTACCTCATGTAGGCCTATAATAATTTTTACAAGTTTTAGAAGTTTTAAAAGTTTTTCGAGTGCATGATACTCCGAAACATTTTAACAATTAGAACTAAAGAGCAGATAAGAAAACACCCAAAATGTAAAAACAAAACCAATTAGTTTTACATAAAGTACTGATGAAAACATGTTTTCTAATTCCTGGTTCCTTCTCAGAAACTCGCGGAACTGAAACTAGGTTATACATCCTCCTATTTACGTCATTAGTAGGTAATGGTGATATACAGCGTGTCCAAAAATAATGATGCAAGTGCACTGAGCGCCCTCTTTGGCAATTCAAAAATACTTTTGTGACATAGTGCTTACATCAACGTCACAAGTACAGTTTTAGCTTTCAAAGGCTGTTTATGGTAAAACCATGGTATTACCATGATACGGTTTTTCCATGGTAGTTTCATGGTAGTATCATGCAATACTATGGTGGTAAAATTATTGTAATTCAGTGGCAACCAAAGTTTCGGCTACAAACGCGTTTCCTAGCCAGAAACGAAATTCGGTTGAAACGCAGGCACGCATTTACCACTCGCGCTTGAAACTCATTCTAAGAATTTAAGCGTATGTAACGTGACGATACTAATTTTTCAGTCGCCACTCGCACGCGTTGTTTCTACCAGGGAACCTATGGTAAATTTGGGCCCAGATTTACCGTGGACCATGGTATTACTATGTTTTACGCATGTATTTTACCATGTGTTTTACCATGGTAATTATCAGAAAGCCAGATTTATTTTCCACAGAGGGATAATACTAACCCGAACTCCAGTTTTGGTGACTTCCCTCTAAACATCAAAAGTTAGTCCATAAGGAAAAGCTACGTATGACTTAAAATGTGCTTTAATTTCATCCACGCTATATACGGTAATTCTACATAGCCAAGATTGAGTGGTTGTGTAATATGTGAGCGGGGGCCTTGGGCACGTGGGGGGGTGGCCGGTATGGTTGCTCCCCGGAGCGCTCCTGTCGTATTTCATTCCCATATAATTATATTTTTGTGATCATAATATTCCATCATATACAGCTCACTTAGCCTACGTGATTACAATGTGCATAAACTCCTACATTTTCCTGTCCATGGGAGGGAGTTACCCCCCACCAAAAACACTGATTCGCGAAACCGATTTCGAATGGTTTCCTCCTCAAAATCAAAAGTTGGCTCCAAACTTTTATGCCACTGACGGCAATCACACCTGGCATTGTAACGGTAATCACATTAGAACGAAGAGTAAGAAGAAGAAGAAGAAGAAGAAGAAGAAGAAGAAGAAGAAGAAGAAGAAGAAGAGAAAGAAGAAGAAGACGAAGAAGATAGAAGAAACGATGACGTGTAAAATTTATTAAATTATCTTTTTGGGAAATAATTTTGACGCCTTACATATTCTTGGGGAGGGGGGAGGGGTTATTGTACACTGAATTTTCGTCTAATTCGGAATAGGTCTTATCTATGTTTAAATATTTCGATTATTATTCACGATGATACATTTTATTCACATATTTTGACGTTTTACTGATTGTAATTGCGATTCTCATAATCAAAGTAATGAAAATTACGGTGATTTAAATTTATTTTATTTTTTTTAGAATGTCCCCGTCCCCCCTTCACTTAGCGATTTTCGGCTGTACTTTGGCGTAAAAAAATGCTGCAAATTTCTCTTACCGCCAACAGCCCCCAAACGACTCATTGAGGTGCTCAAGTTATTGGTGGAAAAACGTAACTTTTAACGGCCCCCACCCGACCGCCCCTGATCATAGATTCATGTTCAATTTTCATTTTGTGTAACAAGCTAACGTTGAAAAGTAGAGATATACACAAGATTTTCCCTACATTGTAATACCTCTGCAAGAAAGATTGTAAGACTTAGCACAAGTTAGGCAGGCACAACAAAATTATAAATCAATCAAAACGTGATGAATATGTCTGTGCAATATTATCAAAAAAGAAAAAGCTCTGTTCTCAGTTTTTTCAATAAAATATAAACTTTCCTTGTACTATTTCCTTTTAAGGCAATGACTGATAATGAGATGTATGGGCCAGCCCCCTATAGGTCGGAGGTGTGGTCCCAAACATGTGTAATTGGGGGCCACGCCTTCGATGAGAAACAGAAATAGTTTAAAGACAAACATCAGATATCATCCAACAATAAGATGAGGTACGGAGAGTTTTTGTCTTAGTTTTTTGCGACTGCAAGTCCAATTGTGACAAGTAATTGCCATTCTGTAACACTTCTATAAAATAAATGTGTTACTGTCAATTTACCAGAGTTAGCATGCTTTTTATCGATTTATCACGTTCTTCTTCTCTTCTTGCTTCTTCTTACTCTTCTTACTTCTTCTTCTTCCCGTCCTCCTTCTCCGATTCTTCCTCCTTATCTTCTTCTCTCCTTCTCTTCTTCTTCTCCTTCCTCTTTTTCTTTCTTCTCCCCTCCTCCTCCCCCTCCCTTCTTCTCTTCTTCTTCTTCTTATTATCATTACTATTTTTATTAGTAAGTTACGGTAGCAGTGTACTTGTAGTGGTTGACTGTAGTATTATATATGCAGTGGTAGTACAGTACTGGTACAGTGGCAATCATAATAGCATCATTTAAATGACATTATGATTAATCATTAATATTATAGTGTTATTATTCTTGCCTATTATTAATCGATTATTAGTAGGGGTGGGCTATAAATTGGTGATGTTTCAAAATTAATTTAGGCTCAGCTTATTATTTGGTTGATGGCTGTTTGATCTCCTGAGCATTTTTGACCGACTAATTTTGTGAACCATCAGGCAAAAAATGAAAAGCTGTCCGCCCCCAAGAAACTGATTTGGGTCGGGGGTCTCAGGAGGTTCTGAAAAATCAATCATTCTGCAGCGGTTATTTTCAGAATCTTCACCATTTTGCAACGTCAACTTTTAACCTTTTTGTGGCAATTTCCTAACGGTGTTTTCTTGATCAAAATGAATT
>JZLH01S0367219.1:1333-25066 GCA_001188425.1 Eucidaris tribuloides
GACCGAATTCACCTTCCCATTTCATCCCATAGACTAACTCTGTGTAGATCTTAGTTACTTTATACTCCACCGCATTGGAAATAACGGGTGACCTATGTCTTGTTAGGGACACCATAACTCTCTAAAGTATTGGATTCTATAACGTTTATTTATCCTTTTAATCACTAATACGTATGTCGCACAGATATCAAAGCCCGAGTCATAATCATTGATTTTACTTACATTGGAAACGGGATATGTGTGTATTTTGATTAATTAATGATTGATTTATTCATCGTTGTATTGTTTCGTTTTGTGTCACATTATAAAAATTAAATTATACCTACCCGTCCCCTCTCCCCCAATGCCAATGGCGCAGACATTTCCTTACACCAGTGCAGGTAGATTTAAGTTGCTGTCCACACGGGTCGATCAGAGTCGGTCACAATGCGTGTTCAAACAAATATACTACACATACAAATGCGCGCACACACACACACACACACACACACACACACACACACACACAACACACACACACACACACACACACACACACACACACACACACACACACACACACACACTGTATAATCAAGCAGACGATCACAAACGCATATGAAGAGCTTAGTTCCAAAAGGCGCTAAATCCATTTTTACAAGAAATGAGTTATTAACATCATCACATTTGGTACCTACTAATCTTCTTACAGTCCAAAATTGGAAGTCAAATTCCACGAGTAAGTACGTAATATCGGGGGTTATATTTTTATTTTTCCATAGACGCGTGTACAAACTCAGGCAAAGAAATGCATTTTTCTCCGAAGTAACTGAAGTGGATTTAGCACCTTTTGGAACTAAGCTCTTCATATACTCATAATACATACATACACACATACACACAGTGTCGTATCCGTCATACGGATTGGACGAGAAACGTCCGAAAAACACACAAAAAAAGAATCGGACACGCTTAATAAAGACGTTTTTCACAAATGGGTATTATTTTTTGTGACAATAACAACATTACTTTTGGTGAGTTTATTAGCACCATTTTGATCTATAAAAGTGGCCATTGCTATGAGACTATCCGGATTGTTCCTTTTATGAACCATGTCTACACCGACATGATGCCGAATTGATCACTTCGCGATTTCATTATTAAAAGCTGTGTCCATGTTTGCACAACATGAAATGAACTCATCGGCCAAATAATCTAATATCATTTATAACGTAAAGATTAGCATCAATATTTACCTCATAAAAAAAAATTGGGTTTTAAAGGTTAGGTTTCGTGAAAATAAACACTGTAATAATATACCTATCAGTAGTTACATCAAATCCGAGATATAACAGTTTGGAGTGCAAACAAACAAACACACATGCAGTTGTTAAATACTCACTGTAAATTTGGTAACTCCACTCAACGCATGGTATTGGCGATTCCTTGTTCTTAAAAGAGGCTTAGAATTTACATTTTCAAAGATAAAATGTCAAATTATATCACTCTGGGAGAGAAGCCCCTTCTAAGACCCTGTGTACTTGATCAATTAACAATGTCATCATTAAACGATAAACATACACTACACTTTTGCACATGTTTTATCAGCAACCATTGCTGGTATTACGCATTCTTGGTATTAAATGTTTAGGCAGATCTTCGTCTTAAAAAAAGATTAAGAAAAAAATGCACTCCGAGGCTAAACATCTACACTTTTCGGATTTAAATATATCAAATTTCACTTCCCTCCCCTACGAGAAATTTGATAAGTTTGCCTACCCCCTTTCCTTCTATCCTGAAAACAAATCGACTGTCCACCCGTCTATGTCCATTGACAAACACGTTGATTCGGAAATTTTATCTTTATTAGTAGGCAAATTAATCAAGTACACCCAAACCAAGCATGCTCTAGTGACACCCCTTGTCAACAACGGTCATCATAAAAACTTGTGCATGAATCCAAAATAGCAGTTTAGTGAGTGAAGCTTCTATTCAAAGAGTAGGTTAACGTTGTCGCGATTTTTAACTGAAATTACCACAAGACGGGGTTTTTTTGTAAAATTAAAATTTTCTACTGTTCTCAAGGCATTCAGCTCTTGATTGTGCGTTAAAGGTATAAAGAGTAATTTTATTTTTCTTGTGTGCAACACCCAGGTCTGTGATAATGTGTTCTGACTTATAAATTATTACGTTTACAATGTATTTAATGTTCATCCAACGTGAAGAATAAACATACAGTATTAAAATGATCCAGACAAAATTGACACCTTTACCTGTTATATAGTCCTGGACGAAAGTGTGAAATATGGTTATTTCTTTGCCTAGCCCTGTTTTAAAGTGCAGATTTCTTACACATAATGATTAATCACCCATGCAGAACATATCATTACTAAGTTCAAATGAGCTTCACTTAAGGGGCGGCGCCAGTGTAAAATTTTAGGAGGGGCGAAATCCGCAGGGGGGAATTTTGCCTGCAGAACAAAATTTTTACTGGACAAAATGCAAGCACTACCGCGTCCGACAAGCAGGGACAGGGGGCTGACGACGACAAAAAGCATTTTGTGCCCGCCATTTTTTTTACCAGCAAAATCAACAAGAATAGGAGGGGCGATATTTTCAGAAAACAATAAAATTCCCGTCATTTTAATAATAAAATCAGGGGTGGCCGCCCACCTCCTGACCCCCCTGTGGTGCCGCCCCTGTCTCTACTTCAGAACATGAAACCTTTTCCTGATATGATTGAAAACATGGAAAACTGCATTTGGTAGAAAAATATATTCCTAACCTTTGTCCAGGACTGTAGTAGTACATGTTCCCTGAAAGGACATCATAACACCAACTATTTCCAAAATAATGAGGACCTGTCATTTGTATGCCTATATTAAATCAAGAAATACGTTTTCAATAATTTAGAATTACTTTGAGATTATCAAAAACTGAACATCGCCACAGATTCTAATACCATCCTTGTCATCTCTTACAGCGCATGCGCGCCAAAACTCCATAACATCTTTTTTAATGTCGTCGGGTGCTGTTTCGCGAAAGTTACACGTCATTGTCAAGAAATCCAAGAGTTTGTTGCCGAACCCGGAAGTTGCGTCAAACACGGAAGTGATGTCAAAGGTTAATGGTATGTTGATGGAGACGACGTTGCATCCGTAGTTTTCTGCGATTTTACGAACGTCTTGTGCGAAATGAGCCCTGTAATTCGAACATTTTGTCAACCACGGCTTCTGGACTAGCGTCTGCATGAAGATGCTGTCTTCTGTTAGGTCAAAAATGAGAGGGACATAAATGAGCCAATAAATACAAAAAAATGTGGATAGTTTAGTTCATTTTATTGATAAATCGACAAATGAATGAATCAAAAACAACCTTCATAATCTCAGAAATTACGAAAACAAAAATCTACACTACTGGCGTTAAAGTCACAAAATAGCATTGTGTAAGCCGAAAGTCAAACTGTGCTGACTGACATATCTAAGGGTGTTTGTTTGGATAAATTAACACCCTAGAACACATCATTTTGGACAGTTATGCAGTCATTAGCGAAATATGTACACATAAAAATCGGAACAAGAATTATTGTCAGCTGATGGGGAAAAGTGAAATTTTCGCTGAATGATTTTACTTTTTAAAAGTAGGCCTACTGCAATCGTGTTCAACTGCAATTTTTTCAGAGCTTCATTATAGACCTTATCAGAGACATTGGTAGCACGGGAATCATGTATTTTTATTTTAAAAAAATGAAAATATTGTTATACGATTTACATCTGGAATTCCTGTCTGCGGCAAGCCTATTACATGGCATAGACTTGATGTGCGTTTTCACTAAGAATGAGGTCGAAACAAGACGAGAAAACCCTTCGGTTCTTTTATGTAGTATACACTGGCGTACAGATGGGGGGTTTGGGGTGCGCTTGACCCCCCAAACGAAATTTGATGAAGGTACACAGAGGTTGGAATGCAGATTTTGTAAAATCTTATTTTTTTTCGTAATCATATTGCTCATAATTATAGAACAACCGTTTACAAAGCGCAGTCCCTGATATCATGATATAAATCATGACAAATTGAAAATGTTAACATTAAAAATATTATTTTTATTGCATTTTCCGTTGATAACACAAAGGTAATAGCTTTTTTTATGGATTTGGAAATTTGATTTTATTAAATTAATTTTATTTATTTCTGCAATATTCAGAATGAATATGCAAATGATTACAAATGGATACAATTTATCATCAACAATAATCTGAAAATAGAAATATACAACAAGCATGCTAGTATGAGCAACTAACAACAAACGTCATAATAAATTATGATTTACAAAACGCTGTCGAAGAGAGAGAACTCTTCGCGTTGGAAAATGCAGAGGTATCTGTTATTAGTTTAAATGGGCAACCCTGATAAATTGTTGTGTGTAAGGAAATTTATCGGGATTTATGAATAGTAAGATGCAAATCATTACATTATTGAAGAGTAATAAATAAGGGGAAATTAGACTTTAAAGTAATGCATGATTAAAGAAATAAGTGCATGTGGGTGCGCGTGGGTGCAATGCGGGTGCTTCACACTACCAACAATTTATCCCCTTTCGAATCAATGTTTTTCCCATAATTATTTGTAACCGTAACTTCGTTATAGCTACACAGCTCAACACTAGAAGAATGGTTCACGGTCCGCAATATCTGTGTAAATTAACTGTTAGAATTAGAAGGTTATTTTGCCCCTGTATACAATATAACACAAACCAGCAAAACTACTTCATCTCTTCGCATCAATGTATCCTTATAGATTTTAATGGTCATTTTCGTCATTTGGTCAGCAAGTTTCAATGTTCAATTCAGAGGTCAATCGATTGTCATTATAACGTCCCGGATAGCGAACAACCGACAGACGTTAAATCAAATTCAATAATTTCCATCCCAATTAGTCTCATACGTAGTAATGCTCTGTCTGTGTGTTTAACTGTATGTTTGTGTGTTATCAATTTTGTTTTTTCGTCACGTGTATATACAGTATATATATTTGTGCCTGCTTGTGGTCTGGATAAATGCGTGCGTTTATTCACGTAAAATTTAAAAGTGTGTTTTGAAAGGAATTGAAATTGTAATTGACGAAACTGCGTGAAACAGCGTTAAACAGAAGTTGGACTAAGTGTTCGCATCACCGTGGCATCTAAAGACTAATTTGAATTGATATTTTTCATTTTTGTATGAAACTGTTTGATAATGAACGGAAAAACATACTAGTATACTAATGTGTGACAAAACGAAAAAGGCCGCAATCGTGGGTTTGCGTATACTAAATGCATTGAAGAGCTCCTTGCCACCCCGAACAGTGGCGACCGAAAGTATCGTCACGTTGCGAAGGCTAACAAACGCGATTCCAGAAACGAATTGTTTCAATAAACGCAAGGCACGCATTTTCTACGCTAGCTTTGCGTTTCGTCGCGTTTGAACATCTTTTCATGAACGCGTTTCGGTAAACGCGTTGAAACGTCACTTACTTTAATTCGGTCGCCACTGTACGCATCGATAAGGACCTGGGCCAGTGGCGCCAAAGTAAGAATACCAACACAAGAAGCTGCATACACGTACTGAACAACACGATAAGGGGATTTGAGGTTTTTGTGAAGGCCATACATTAATCTATCAATCAATCGTCCGAATTGAGTTATTTTTTAACCATGTTTTTGCGGGAGTTGGAAAAATGTGCCGGAGAAACGAGGTCTTACGTAACAAATCCTTGCTGCAAAACAAACCGATTGTTACCTGCAGATTATGAGTGCCAGGCAAGGAGCGCTTGCCCTGAAAGAAGGATTAAGTGAAGTCACTGTGCAACATTTTAATAACAGATTTATAGCATTAGTTTCCTGTGGAATTTGATTCTACCTTAAGCCCGCAAGGACAGTGTTTTCAATGTGCATCGCGCATGAATAAACACTATTTGGAGGTCAATTTAATCTCTTTTTATGATTACGGCTTACATGTATGTTACTGTAAAAACTTGTGAGCGGAGTTTTGGATGGTTGCTTTGTCCATCATATAGACCATTTATACACCGCATATGTAAAACACAATTAATTTATTTTGCTGCTTATATGGTGCGCTTTTTGGCGACAGGTCTCATTATACAGTTTTACACAAGTTTCAGCTCTGTAAAGTAACTTTCCATTTCTGAATGTGCATTATTTGAGGAAAAACATACATTGCGGATGCTGAGTTGTTAATGCCAATTACGATACACCAATAATCCTCAACGTCATATAAACACTTTTGAGATACCTTTGGAGTTCTAATTTTTAATTAGATTTCACATCTAATTGACAAAATGATTCAAAAGTTCCCTAAACCGCCGCGCTCACTACGGTCGCTCAAGGATCGCCTTATGCCAACCCAACACAAAACTCTATTTTATTGCTCAGAAGGTAGGCGTGTTGGCCTAATGGTGAGAGTGTCCACTTCACGATCGTAAGGTCGCGGGTTGCGAGCGCAGGCGCAAATGCTTTTCTAGCCAGGTGCTCGGCGGCATTCTAGACCTAGCCTACAAGGGCAATACATAATATCATTCAAGTTTTGCAGGCCTTCTGGTATATAGGGCAGTTTATTTGACAGAAGTAGGTACCCTGGGCTTATACTACGTTATTATTGTTGTTGTTGTTGTTGTTGTTGTTGCTTGTTTTTATTATTATTATTATTTTTTATGATGATGATGATGATGATGATGGAAGAGAAAAGAACCCCAAACAAACACAGAGACACACCACAAACGCACATTCAAATATATTCAACATCACACCCACACACAACACACACACACACACACACACCACACAGACACACACAATGGGTACACACACACACACACACACACACACACACACACACACACACACACAGTGGTACGCCTACGCCTTTTCTCATTGATATTCGTTTCTGACCCCCCCTAAAAAAAAAAAATGGTCTCGCTAATTACGCCACTGGTAGTATACCCTCCCTACTCAAAGGTATTGCAACATACACTATAACGCATTCATTTTGAGTTGAAGGGGTCTTTCTATAATGATGTCCTAATGAAGTTTATTATCGGCAAAACAACAAATTATTTGAAAAGAAATCAATGAATATAATTTCTCCTTTCTTTTCTAAGGCGGAGAGATTATCAAATGCAGGTGCACCCACGACAGAGGGGCTGGAACATAAAAAATTAACATTTTTCGCCTACCTATAGGGGTGGGGTGTTAATGTACACTAGCATCGTAATTCGATTTCATATTTGCCGTCAAACGGTTTTGATGGTTCGGAAAGACTTCCTACAAACAAAAACTGATAATATACTCCTTTGAAGCTGTCTCAGAAAGAAGACACCACGCCGCGAAGAAGGAAGCTGCGCCTCCTATCTTCATACGACAGTGACATAGGAGAATAAGGCTACTAATTCAAGATGATGGCCTTTTCTCCACAATATTGTATCCAATGTACTGAAAAGTCGCATGACAGTAAATTTTAGGATGTTTACAATAGTAAACCACCTTTAGAATTCAGAAAGAATAATAAATTATAAGTTGAAGAGGTCTTGTCTAAAATGTGTGACCTATCCTCCTTACCACTGTCTTATGAAGATAGCAGGCGATTTCGTCTTCGTGACGTGGTGTCGTCTTTCTGAGACAGCTTCAAAGCAACATATTGGCATTTTTTGTTTGTAGGAAGTCTTTGCAAACCATCAAAACCGTTTGACGGCAAATATGAAATCGAATTACGATGCTAGTGTGAATTAACACCCCACCCCTATAGGAAGGCGAAAAACATGTTAAATTTATCTGTTCCAGCCCCTCTGTCGTGGGTGCACCTGCACTTGATAATCTCTCCGCCTTGGAAAAGAAAGGAGAAATTATATTCATTGATTTCATTTCAGATAATTTGTTATTTTCCAATAATAAACTTCATTAGGACATCATTACAGAAAGACCAATTCAACTCAAAATGCATGCGTTATAGTGTATGTTGCAGTACATTTGAGTAGGGAGGGTAGTGTTAAATTCACTAAAATTAAAGTCAAATTATTCGCTCATCACATTGATAAGACTTGAGCAGAAATTGTTATCAATATACGAACCGTAGACCCCGTGTATTACCATGGTACGAAATGGTAGCGTGCAATACAACGTGTCCCCAAATGTTACCCTCTGATAGACTGCTAAATTAAATCCGAAAACAAGGTATCATTCTTTATTTAATGTCCAGATTTCGAAAGCCCATTTTATTTTCTAACTTTTGTAAAAAGTTAATTTGTTCTTCATTGGTTTTGAATACACATGACAGTCTATTATATAACAGCAGTGCTTTTCAGCCCATTCCAAGTTTGCAGTGCTATATCAATGCATCAACCTGAATATAAATCAGGTGGAAGGACGTGCAAGAGAACAACAAAGTAAAAACAACTGGACATGGAAGAAAAACCGTAAGTGGAACACACTGTGAAAGCAAACACGACCAGCGATGCAAGGATTTGATTAGTATTTATTTTAAAAAGTGAATGAACAGTTGACTGTTGAGATAATTTATCTGAAGCATGGAATTAGGTATAATATGTCTGTGATGTGGTCTGTGATGGGGTGGGGGTACTGGGGGTACTTCCATTTCTAAGTATGTCATTAAAATAATTGTATCAGTAACTTTGTTAGTCCTATTTTATGTTAGTGAGTGCACTTACATTTAATGTGCCTTCCTGTCGATTCCTAACACTTTCATATTTAATCATTTTTTGGTACCCATTGTTTCATTTCATGTTGATTATGTAATACAATGTGTCTAAAAAAAAATGGTCCAATCGGGAGAAAAATATTTAAGGCATGCAATTTTCTCAAAAGGTATGTGTATTTGGTATCATATCAAAGCAGAATGAATTTCCTTTCTGATAAACTTAGTCTCATTCAATTTGCTTTTCTAATTTAAAGTTATGATTACTTTTGTGCACTCAGGCAAAATCACGTTTGTCCCACTTGTGTGTATTGGCCATAATATCAACTGAATTGATGGTATTGTTGCTTACAGAACTCATACAAAATGAATTATAAAAAATCAATCATAAAACAAATAACAAATGCATTTTTTCCTTCAACGTTCAATGTGTTTATTTCTGATTATCTAGTAAATAAACAAAAATCAAATACAAATAACCATTACTCGGCATTGAAATGATATTGCACATGTTTATGTTTCTGTTTACCAGACTGCATTCGCACTTACATCATGATGATCTGCACATCTCATTCCCTTTTGTCAAAGTTATGTACCTCCTTTGTACTTCAAATAATAGGAAATCAGAAATGTACAACCTGAAAAAAATCTTTTGTTCAGCTGAATTGCACTATTTCACAATACTTTTCACACTTTCATTGGGGTTTCTTTGTTAAACAATATGCAGAAACTGCATGCACATGCACGGCACATACAGTATACTGGGACAAATGCGATTTTGCGTCACTGCAGAAAATTCAATTTATCTCAGGATTGACACAACCAAATGAAATAAATTGCACTGAAAAGTATGTTCTTTTAGCTTTATTACAATACCCAATTTGACTAGGTTGTATATGATTTTCATGTATCAAAAAAATAATTTCCGATTGGACCATTTTTTTAGACGCACTGTATGTAGTATGTAATGTCCACTGGCACTGCATATTTTATACTGTTTGTATTCGTTTGTTTTTTTATGAAAGTGTTTCATAAAAATTGAATCTTGAATCTTGGATCTTTTTTTTAATCAAACTTAGAATAGGCTGGAAAACACTACTGTTACATAAGAGCCTGTGTATAAATATTCAAAACCGATAAAGCGAGACCTTCGAAATTTTCACAGGAATTACAAAATTAAGTGGGCTTTCTAAATATATGTACATTTATTGAGTATGAAACTTGATTTGGGTACACTATTCTGTGATCTATGAGAGGGACATTTTTTTTTTTCTGGGACACGCTGTACACACAATTCTGCGCAAAGACGAAAGCACATGTATCTCATGCCGCATAATTTACAAAATAATCTGCGTCCTACATCAAATCATACTTATTACCTGAGTTTGCCGCCACGAGTAAAATGCCATTTGGTTTCAGCATAGATATCAACTCCCTCACAGTCTTCTCCAAGTCGTCTTCATAGTACAAGAAATGGAATGCGCTGATCAAATTAAATTTAGTGTTTGTAAAGTCACTGCAGCAAAAGTCGGAATAGGTACCGTTCAGCCAATGACACTTGAGGAATTCTAGGAAGTCGCATTTCTGAAGATTTTCTTTGAACTCTTCCATCATTTCGTGATCTGGATCTACTGCGAGGTTGTAGATTCCCTTGAAATGTTTGGTAAGACACCGAAGGAAGTTAAATTCGTGAAGACCTGGAAATGTATGGATGAACAATGACAGAAATCATGGCTCGAACACGTTATAACTAATGTAGCTGTAATGACAAGTTCTAATAAGCCATATGGTTGAAACAACAAAATTTTGATCCGGCGACAAATACTCGGTATTTCCTTAGACACAGAGTCAGGTTAATCAATGGGATTTTGGTTCAGATCAGAGCCGAGGCGACGCCGGAAGGGGGAGGGAGAAATGGTGACATTTTCAAAACACAGAAAATTAGGGGTTTACGGATTATGAAATTTAGGGGTTTGTTTGACATTTTCACCCCTTCACCGACAGTTTTCGACCTCACTTCTTATCCCTCTGCAGCCCTATGGTTTGAGTAAAATTAGTTTTCGGGTAAAGGTTAGGGTCAGGGTCAGGGCAGAAGTCAGGTTGAACATAATTTTATTGTTGTTGTTGTTGTTTGTTTTGTTGTTTGTTTGTTTTTTATTTTTTGTTTTGGCGCCAGAGCATTTGTCGCAGGAGAACATGTTTGTCATTCATTTACGACAAGATATAAGAGTGGCTTTTGATATAATTTTTGGTGATGCTGATCAACTTCCTTACCTAAGTTTCTGATTGAAGTTACGACTTTGACCCAAAAATTATAAAATGACAATTTTATGGCTAAAGGTGGCTTAGATAATAATACCGATCCCGCTCTGAGGGAAATACAATTTTGGGAAAAAATAATCATGTTTTGTGTATATACGATGCATATATGAACATTGACCCGTTGAAGACGATTTGATTTCACTATAACTCGCATTTTCCATAGACCCCCAACACGAGTTAACTCGTACTTATTTTCCAACCAACAAGGTCAATCAAGTGGTTCTATGGACTTAACAAACATAATACTATCAATGCGTGAAATAAGGCACTCACACAAAGTGAAAATCTGTGAGTACTCAAGTTGACCGGATTCACCTTTCCCCATTTTCTCCCATAGTCTACTGTGTGTGGATCCAGGCTATTTTATGCTCCATCGCAGTAGTAATTCAACTGTTATATTAATCCATACATATCTTGCCAGTGGCCGCATAATTTCATTATTAAGATAACAAACTATATTAGAAAATTTATTTTCATATGCTGAATTTAATTTGGTTTTTAATTCTTTCATTGTTATAGAAATGAATAATGACTACCAAATGTTAAAAGTTACAAATACTATTACATGTACGTTTTATGTTATACGTTATATGTTATATGTAATATGTTATGCTTTTGTTACGTATTATGTGGTAACACTTTTTTGTTTTGTTACTATGTTTATGTTATTATTTCATGTTTTATGTTATAATATCATTGTGTTGTTTATTGTGAAAAGTATAAAGCTTACAAGCCAGTGGAAACAAAATTTCCATGAATTTTACGTGGACAATAAAGATGAATCTGAATCTGAATCTGAATATGAACAGAAATAAAACGTAAATTAAACTAAATCTATCTGCAAACGCTGGAAAATTTGGGCACTAATTCTCTTTTGTTTTGCCAAGTGTTGCATGTAAAAGAAGCCTGACCACCCAAGCCGCCCCCCCCCCTCCCCACCAGCTCCCGAAATTTGTTCATCTTACCTCTACCAACTCCCATACCCAAAACATTGAAATCATCATTCAGCGGAAAATCTCGGACCAGTCTCGGCAGCACGTTAGATTCAAAGTGTTGGATGACCACATCGAGGACGAAGCCCTTTCTGCCGGTTGTTTGAAAAACGTTGAGGAAGACATCCCGATAGTGATCTGGGTCTTGAGGTAACCCCTTCAGTTTGGACATATCGGCTTCCCATTTTTCAATTCGAGTTTTATCGGTCATTTCAGTGCTGAGATTACCCCGCGAAGAACTAGTACCTGATCTGTCTGCAACCGCCAGAACGAACGTGCATTTAATCATAGGGCTACCACTCAAAATTTTCATTTTCCCCTACGCCGCATCCGTATTTTCCCCTACGGACACTACTTTTCCCCTACGATCTAAAGATCGGCTTTTCACCTACGAAATCAAGTTTTCCCCTACAGAAATCCACTTTTCACCCAGGAAACTAAGTTTTCCCCAACAACATAACCTAAACAAATACAAGACATTATTTTTTTTTTAAAGAAAATTGATGTTTACCGGATTTGCGTATTATACGGATTCTGCGCCTGAGAGCGATCCGTTAAACTGGGACAGTGAAGTTACTCAAGTATTACAGTGTGTCTCAAAAATAATTGTGCAAGTTAAAAGTGCCCTCTTTGGTAATGAGAAAAACATTTTGTGACGTGATGCTTACGTCACCATAAAGGTCATAATCTAAGCTTTCAAATGCCGTTTGTTTTGTTCAGTTTGCTTGTTTTAATCCTAAGATATGTTCAGTTAACAAGGAAAAGGTAAAATCACAAATGTGCCACTTTTACCAATGTTTACTACAATCAATGAAAGCATCAGGCCCCCTTCCAGTAAAAAATATACAATTGTGATTCCACCCTTTTGTTGCTTACAAGATATCTCGAGATCAAAACAAGGAATTTGAACAGAACAAACATCATTTGAAAGCTAAGACTTCGCCCTTGATGTTAACGTGAACATGTGTCACAGAAGTATATTCTAACTGTCAAAGAGGGCGCTTTTTACTTGTACAATTTTTTGAGAAGTGCTGCAGCATGTCTCAAAAAATTGTGCAAGTAAAAAGCGCCCTCTTTGGCAATAAGAAAATTCTATAGCGACAGGATGCTTACATCAACGTCAAGGGCAAAGTCTCAGCTTTCAAATGCCACTAGTTCTGTTAAATTTGCTTGTTTTCATCTCGAGATATCTTGTAAACAACAATAGGGTGGAATCACAAATATGTCACTTTTACAATGGACTGCAGTAAAAGTGGCACAATTGTGATTTCACCCTTTCTTATTTAAAAAAAACATATCTCAAGATTAAAACAAGCAAATTGAACAAAACTAACGTTATTTGAATGCTAAGACTAAGTTCTTGAAGTTGATGTAAGCACCATGTCACAAGTGTATTTTCTAATTGTCAAAGAGGGCGGTTTTCACTTGCACATTTTTTTGAGACACACTGTATGTCTACAGACAAATATGTAACAGTAACGGGAATTCTTTGAAACCTTATGAGGATTTAAGAGTATTTTTTGAAAATTGTTAGAATAAGTTTCAGATACATTAAAAAAAAACTACTTCCCCCTTTGGAAGACCATTTTCCCAGTAGGGATCTCCTACAATCTACGGTTGGCTAACACCAGGTACGGTAGGGGTTTTCCCCTACGAGTCGCACCCTTGATCGCCACAACAGGAGGAACAAAGCCAATGCCGTTGTACACACCAAATCTACACATTCTCCACGGAGAGTTGTAAGCTGGCCTCCTATATTAGCCTGTAGAAAAATTTGTTTAGGCCGGGGCTTAGGCGCCTTGAGTTCAACTCGTCTCGATTCACACAAGTGGTTTTCTCTTTCACTGCGTTGTTATTATTCTTGATTTCAATTCGTTGAATGAAGGACTTCAATTCATGTCATTTCAAGCGAAAAAGAAGGGAATAATCGAATTCCAGGACAGTTGTGATGAAGCAAAATGATTGTTGTAAAAACTTTTTACTTGTGTCAATAGTTCAGCTTCACTCGTTGTCTACCGTCAAAACGCATGCACAATATAATCACTTGCCGCATCGACTGTATACGTGGGCTTCTGTGTATAATTATTGTCTTATATTATATGGTTCCATTACATTAACCCTAAAAAGCGCAAACTATTTTTGGCTCTCCGTGGCCCAAGGGGAGCACATTGTGCCCCTTCTCTAAAATCTTTATTTTTTGTACCAATCACTCTCAAATTTGCAAACATGCAAAGCAATTCAAACTCTACAAAACTCAACCATCAAAATTTCTCAAGGTCACCATATGGGGCGCTATTCACCATAATGAAATACATAGAAAAGGGGGATTCCGTAAAATTGCAGTTTGTGGTTTCCGTCTCTAATATCCAATGTATACATTCACAAGTGATTAATTGGTCAATAATTATACAAGATCATATATTTTCAGATGGAAAATGAGTATTTTGAGTAAACTTTGACTGTTTTGGGTTCATATTCTGTGTTACAATACATACAGGGCAGTGAGACTGTGATGCGTATATGCACGAATTAATATGCACTGTTGGTTGCACCAAAGACTTAAAAAAACATAAATAAATGCAGTTTTGTATCATTCTGGTACACTTTTATGATTGAATTACACTTTGATACATCAAATCTTGTATAATCTAATATCTAAACTGGAAATAAAGGAAAAAGGAAAAGGAAAAAGAAAATTTCAATATTTTCATTGTTTTTGGTTTGGCGTTATTTTACCTTTCACAAATGAAGAAAAGGGTATATTGAATATGTTTCTAAATAGATAAAACATAAGTTTCATGTCATATTTGAGCCAATAGAAATGAAAAACAAGTGGCAGTAACTGTTCTGTGTAGTGAAAAACGAATAAAACATTAAAAAATGACACACACGACCTTCAAAATGTGGTTGCCATGGCAACACGATTTAACGCGTAACCCTAAACTATACACCAAAATGTTTGCCTCAACATTTTAAGAAAAGTCACCGAGTTGATCAAATTTCGTTAAAAATTGTGGAAGTGGCGAAGAAAAATTTGCGAAGGGACACATTGCCCCCCCCCCCTTGGGGTTTTTAGGGTTAAGGAGAATTGGCGATTGAATGAGGGTACTGATAAAATAGCAACCTATATTATTTCCAGGATGTCCTTTTTTAAGGCAAAAAGGTGGCGATGATACTATTGAGACAATCAGTGGAACTATATTTTCATAAAGTTATTTTCTCTGTTTCCAACGTACATTTTGGATTTCATACGAATGGTATGTTTCCCTCATCGTGTATCTCTGATATTCACATTAAAACAAAAAAGTTAGATTGCAAAGCAAAGATACGTTTTAATAATTGATATCGACACCTTCTCAATGGTAGTTGCCAATACGGCAAAATGCAAGTGTTTTCTTTTTCCAATGACAAAGCACACTAGACTTGCCAAATAACATTACAGCTCTAATCGAGACAATACTGTCTTCGAATGCTGAACAACAGAACAGTCGTGCACCTATCTACTATTGCAAGCCAATGCTAACCTACAATGTGATTCAGGGCCCTCGATCCATTCTTTTTATGGGGGTGAAAAAAAGTCAAAATTTTCGGCGAGTCAAATTGCAATATAAAATTTTGCGCGCGAAGCACGCGAAAAATTTAAAACTCTGTACGTTTAATAGTATTTTAGGTCCGTTTTTTTGTTAGTGCTTTCCAATACTTTTCAAATATCCTTGCCTTACTGAATTTTTCTGGTTGTCAAAACTATTGAGCGGGGTGGGGGGCAAATCGATATATTTGCCCCACCCCCTAATATTTTCATTGGGGTGGCGACTGCCCCTTTGCCACCCCAGGATCGACGCCCCTGAATTCTGATTTGTTACTTTGGCAGAGGGACACACCTATCCGAGTTCCCATGTACCTCGTAAGATCTGACCTGCTTCAAGCAAAAAGTCCTGTGCAAAACGAATGAAAAATCTGTCTAAGACGAATCTTACTCGCTGATGAATTCAGTCTCTCCGGCATCAGTTCTCTTGCATATGCATGCATTATTTCATATTCCTGTTGAGAACATGTGTAATTTGTTGCCAAATGTGATACGTTTATGATTTTTTTAAATATTGTTTTATCTTATAAATATGATCTTCCAGTTGACTTTAGGGAAACAACAGTTTGTACTTATAAAACTCAAATATGAATTTTATATCCAAACAGTCATGATTTCATACGACACTCATAAAATGCATTTATTTGGATGGTGGTGTGAAACACAATTTAACATTATTTGACCCCCTGCACATGAACCCTACGGAGTCACATTTATATTTCAGAAGTTGAAAGAATAATGAATCTTTGTGAAATGAACTGTTCTGTCGTGTGTTAAAAACGGGGAATTTAGAAAACATCAATTGAAAAAATACAGTGAATTGGGCTAACGCCATTGTTCATATTCTTAAGATGTTTTGATCGGAAAATATGTGGAGTCAAAAAACTCAAACTGGTAAGCACAACGAGCAACATAAAGCATGAATGCTCATATAGGCTTCCCTCTTCAATGATCAGCCTATTTTTCATATCGTGTGAAATATGCTTCTAGCTTTAAGGTATTCGAAGAACAATGGTTGTTTGTATGTTTACAATAACTCGAATCCGCATAACGCACATGTAAATATACAGGAAAAGGGAGAAGGGGAAAGAGAATAAGAAGGAGGAGGAGAAGAAGAAGAAGAAGAAACGGAGGTGATGAAGAAGAAGAAGAAGAAGAAGAAGAACGGCAGGGTATGAAGAACGAGAAGAAAAGAAGAGAGAGAAGAAGAAGAAGAAGAAGAAGAAGAAGAAGAAGAAGAAAGAGAAGAAGAAGAAGAAGAAGAAGAAAGAAGAAGAAGAAGAAGAAGAAGAAGAAGAAGAAAAGCAGAATTAAAATGAGGAGGTGGTGAAGAAGAACAGGAAATAATGTAATAAATTGTTTTACTGAGTGTGGTAACTACCCTCCCACTTAAAAATAACATACACCATAACACTACAATATTTAACCAAAATACCGGCGCTTTTTCTGGTCTACTTATTACCGGGGGGGGGCATTATGCCCCCCCCCCTCCCCGAGATCTCGGCCGCAGATCGCGCGATCGCCGCCGAAAATTTGCACGCGCATAGAGCCGGATGTAAACTACAAGACTGTTGTTAATTTTCAAAAAATTGATTTTTTATATTTTTTAAGTACATTAATTATGCAAAGAAGTGTATGAAATTTTTGGTTTTGGCTATATCTCGCTTACAATAGCTAGTAGAATGCTAATTTTTGGTGAAAATATTCATTTCAGCATTTCTGAACAATTATCTACAAAAAAATTTGCCGAGTCAGAATTAAGTTCTATGTATTTTATTGTTTTGTGAATTTCTTATGTATTTCTTTGTTTTTTGGATCTTTTGTTTTTTATTATTTTTTCAATGAAATTTGTCGGGGACACTTTTGCGATCATAAACGCATAAAATTAATCCATTTCAGCTGCTAAAGTAAAAAAATATTATACATTTATGATTTTTGGCCTGAAAACACAATTTGCGTTGATTTTTCACCAAAATCACGTTTTGAAGCAATTTTGGAGTTGCATGCATGTACGAAAAGTCGTGCAGCGTCGTAACGTACGTCGATTTTTTTCGAAGTGGTCTTAAATGAAGCGCGAGACTTGAAGTAAAAAGCCAGTGAACGCGCGGTCAAAAAAATTTCGCGGCGACGGCGTTATCGCGAAAATTGTCGGGGGGGGGGCATTTACCCCCCCCCCCGGTATGATCAGGGTTAAGTTAAAGAGGTCTTTTATAACGATATTCTAATGAAGTTTATTGTTGGAAAAAACAACATTATTATGATCCGTCATGCCATGCATGAGTGGGCATGCATTAAAGGCAAACATGTCACTTTTCAAAAGTCACAGGCGTCATCTCTTATGCCAAAATAATGGTGAATAATGGCAGTTTTTTGCTTTGCTCATAAAGTGTGCTCATTCAACCTTGACATGATTACAACCTGTCATGTCCATACAAAATGTAAAGATACATTTTGCTGAAAAATTTCAAGTTTCATTTTTTTCAATAAACTTAATGGATTTTACAATTTCAAAATTGAGCATGGAAATCTTTAAATCAATCTCACTGAAGCGTAAAATGTGCGAAAAGTTCCAAAAGAGGACTGAGGGGGTCAAACGATAGATGACTAACATAAACAGCACTTAATCATTCAACAGAAATAGAATTTGTCAAAATCCTGTATCACAAATCCATAAAAATGAACCTTGTGACTTTTGAAAAGTGAAATTTTTGCCTTAAGTACGTGCTTACTCACGCATGACCAGACGGATCAATCACAATTTCTTACAGAAGTTAGTAAATCAGTGCAGGAACACCCTTACCAAATTATATTGCTGAAAATCGTTTCTTTAAAAAGTTATGGTATTTTGAAAAAGGGGTAGTCACTTTTTATGTGTTTATATTATATTGTCACGTAACACACTGTACCTATGTGTCAATTTAAATAAATTGGTTAATTTGAAAAGTAAATATCAGCACACACACACACACACACACACACATGACAGTTTTTCGTATTGTTTTAAACATCAAAATATTTATTTTTCTCATCATTGTACATGATTAAATTATGTTATTGAAGACTGACTCATTTTAAAAATAAGTTACATATCTTTATCTAGCTTCTCCCTGTCAAAGTTGCAAAAAAAAGTCAGTTGCAGAAATCCAAAAGTACATTGTACTCTATATGATACTGAACCAATTTTCTCACAATAATTCAAGGTTTCAATGCACTTCAAAATCATGACCTGCAGGACATCCCCTCATCTACCCCCCCCCACCCCCCAAAAAAAGAAAGAAAACATAAACAAGAGCGGAGGGAGGGGACGGTTAGACATCTATGTTACACTTGAGAGTATGTCATTATACTAGGTAATTAAAATAATATTGTCAATTTTAGAAATTAATAACACAAAACTGTGCAACAGATAATACTGGCATTGAGTATAGTTACAGCATAATAGTGAACTATTTTTGTTTTAGGTTGGTTTGAAGATGATATCAATAATCAATTTTATGTAATCGTGCTTTTTTTTTAAGTTAGGGTTCAGATTTTGCTCAATATCCACCCCCTGTACGAAATTAAAACTATACAGAAATCGAATGGTGTGTGTGAGAGAGTGTGTGTAGTCCCCAGACAATAGCATTAGACAACGGCAGCTGTGGATAGTGAATAACGTGTAGCAGTCGCCAGGCTATACTTTCTAATGAATATTAATAAAGCATTTATCTAACATGGCTGTAGTGAGAGATTGGCATACCAAGGTTTCTGCCGTGCGCTATTCACCGCTATTGTCTGTTGCTATTGTGTAGGAACTAGACACACACTCACACACACACCATTTGATTTCTGTAAAGTTTCAATTTTGTACAGGGGGGTTGGATATTGAGCAAAATCTGAACGCTAACTTTTTTAAACAAGCATGAATTACATAAAACTGATTATTAATATCATATTCAAAACACCTCAAACCAAAATGGCCACTATTCTGTTGTAACTATACTCAATGCCAGTATAGTCTGTTGTACAGTTTCTGTGTTATTAATTTCCAAAATTGACAAATATTACTTTTAACACCTAGTATTTATCATGTAACACTTCCTAAACACAACATGAATCATTTAAATAAATTTGAATCCCCTTTCCCCCATGGATGAGTCCTGCCAAGAAGGTAATCAAAAACATTTTATCAGCCATCTCCTAATACTGCATATATTTTACACTTGAAAATATAGTTGTACTAAAATCCTATTTTTTTTTCATCTGCTTGACGAAGCAAATGCATTTTTGTAGCAGTTTAGCAAATAAACATGCATAGCTTTATTGTCCTACTGATAATGATACAGTAAAAATAAATATAATATATAAAAATATATATAATTACTATCAGTTGGGCGTACGACTAAAATTATACACATACACCATCTGAGGTATTATGAAGTACAATATTGTAATCTAAAGCATACAACGTACAAACATATACAAATTAATAGAAATCAAAAGAGTAAATAAACCTAAAAATTAGTTACTTGAAACATCAACAGCACCCTAAATGTAATTACGCAAACCCATTCTGCTAAAATATATAACTAAATATAAATATAAAGAACAAGGCAAATTATTGGCAAATCAAACAAATGCATGTAATAAATAATAATAATAATGATAATAATAGCCATTTCTATATAGCGCATAATCACGATTATCTCAGTCCTCAATGCGCTTGGATATTATTACCCTGGTCACTGGCATCCAGTACTAACCTGCACACAGAATGTGCACCATTTCCACTCCCTGGGGAGTATTCCCTAGCCTGAGCTGCCAAGAAGGCGCATCAAGCCAAACAAACAAGTCATTCTCACCCTACCAGTACCCACTTATACTCCTGGGTCGAGAGCAGCCAAAGCATGATTAAAAATGTCTTGCTGAAGTACAATTCATGCCGGGCGGGCGTTGGACTCGAACTCGAGACCTCTAGATTATCAGGCACACGCCTTACCAATCTCGCCACAGCACCTCTATTATGGTATAACACAAAGATATACAACAAATAGGGATCATTCAAGGGTGAAGTTTCCGCGTGAATTCAGAACATTTTCAGAAATCCAAGTTGACGGTTTGAATAAATTAGGATAAGCCATTCAAGAGATATGATTTTTCAAGAATTTGAATAAATATGGATGTCAGTGTCTTTAGATGGAAACTCTACTGAAGTCCATGATGTCATACTACAACAACTCTCTCATAACTTTGAATACAAACTTTCTTTAATTTTCATTTTCTGGGCTAATAACAAAGTAACTGAGGTAACACATTATAAAAAAAAAGCAGCTTCATTTAAATAACCCCCCCCCCCCACATACATGAGAAAGAAGAAGAGTAAATTTTCACTTTTTATGACAAATTGAAAATTTGTGACAAATTATTTACATGCATTTCTAAAAATGTTCTGGATTCACTGAGGAAACTACTCCTTTAACGACACTGATATTTTCACACTAAATAATATTTCTTCAAATGCAAAATCCTAACGTTTAAAAGATATGGAAGATAACATTTGCAAACTTAGAATAATAATAATTATAATAACGTCTTATTTACCCAGGGTAGCCACTTCTGCACAACACTTACATGTGTATCATTACAAAAGCTGTGAAGATTTTTGTCCATATTTTTTTAAGCCATCTCCTAATACCGCATATATCTCACAATTATTTTTTTTAAGTTATACTGAAACTTGCTATTTTAGAGATGACAGTATTGCAATTTGCATAAAAGATATCACAGACTATTTCTACCTTGATGACAGCATACTAGTATATTACAATAAAATATACTATATATCTTTTTCTCTTTAAAGAAGATATTTCCCTAAGACGTAAAATAAGGATTAAGTGAATGTAGAAACACAATTTTGTTGTATAAGAGTTTCTCAGAACAAATGCATGATTTTTTTCAATTTATGAGGAGATATTACATGTAAGTACAATTATATATATTTACATATACTTACAATGCGGGCATAGTTTATAAATACACATAACAAAAGTTCATATCAGCCTCTGACACATTTCACACACTAAAAGGGCGAGACTTTAGTTTTGCATTGGCAGTATGCAAACGCTCAAGTTAGATTTATTTAAGTACTTCATCGCAAGGTTCACCAAAATATTTGTTTCTTATGTCTACCCAGTGCAATACCTGTACCGAATCACAGATGGAGGAATCCATATAAATGCAAGGTCTTTTAGACCAAGGTCAAATTATAGACAGGGTCAAACAGACCGATTATGGAAAAAGATCCGATAGACTGAGGGTTCAATAATGGTTTGTTAAACCGAGGGTCTGATAGACCGATTCTCGAAAAGGATCTATGGATCCATTTTGTTAATCAGTCTATCTCAACCATTTTGACAATTTTTCGGACCCATTTGATAATCAGTCTATTTGATTCTGGGTCTGTTAGACCCTCGGTCTAAAGGACCCTCAGTCTATCGGACCTTTTCCATAATCGGTCTTATGGACTCTCGGTCTATCAGACCCATGGTCCAAAGAACCCTGGGTCTATCAGACATTTTCCATAATCAGTCTATTGGAACTCTCAGTCTATCAGGTTGTATCTATCCATGCCTTATAAAATATTTTGAATTATCTTCGCTCTTTACTTCAAATACATCCCAGCATTCATTCATTCTTGAAAATCTTAAATCACACATTTTTCTTGTGAAGCCCAGTGACTAGCATACAAATTGCATATGTTACTATCACGACTTGGAACTTGACATAATCCAGCATTGAAGTTTTCCTTTCTTAATGGTTTAGTAACTTTTAAGTTGCACCGTCCAGCAGTCTCTTTAACTTATTATGAATCGAATCCTTGATGGGGAAATTCCCGTAGACCAAGGATCTGATTACCAATGGGGTCCAACAGACCAATTATCAAAAAGGATCTGATAGACTGAGGGTCCAATAAGAATTTCATAGACCGTGGGTCCGACAGACCAATTATTGAAAAGGATTTGATAGACCAATTTTCTATGGACCATTTTTGATATCGGTGTATTGGACCCTCGGTCTATCAAACTTGCATAAAGGACCCTTGGACTATCAAACCTTTTTGATAATCGGTCTATCAGACACTCGGCCTGTCTGACCCTCGATCTATCAGACCATTAGTGTATTGGACTCTTGGTCTATCAAACCCTCAGCCTATTGGACCCTCGGTCTATGGGGCTGTAACCTCCCACATAAACCTATCCATGCTTCATAAAATATTTTGAATTCTCATCACCCTTCACCTCAAAATTCATCACTCTTAAAAACCTTAAATCACACTTTTATGCTCATGAGAGCACATATCTACAAGTTCCATTCATAACCAAGAACCCCAGTAACTAGCATACAAATTGCATACATTGCTATTATGACAAGGCTGCCAACCTCTGCTAACCAAAAAAAACATATTTATTAATAGTAAAATCATACTTTAAAGGCAAAAAACATAGTTTGATCCAAATAATGGAAAAATTACACATATCAATCATGCCTATCAAATTTAAAAAAAAATCATATTGTATTACTTTTGATGATGAAACAACATACTAAATATCAATAAAACATATTACTTGACAGCACTGTATACAGACTTGAAACTTGACATATTCAAGCATTGTACTTCTCACTCAACGTTTTAGTAACTTTTACGTTGCACTGACCAGCAGTCTTTTTATTAACTTATTATCAACATTTACATTACACAATGTATTTACAATGATACATTATCATGATTCAAATTCCAAATTGTCATGTCATCGGTACAAGTACAAGTCTAGCTAGTTAATGTATATTATGACAATATTTTTCTGTAAATCAAAAGTACACTTGACTCCTCAATGTAACATCGGTCTAGCTGGTTATATTGTTCCCAACAAATGTTGTGTCTGTAAAATAAAAGTACAGTAGACTCCTCAATGTAAACTCTATTTTTTTTATATCAAAGAAAGCCAAAGTTTGGTGTTTTCGATCTCCTTTGACTATTTGGCATCTGAAAGCACCCGAGTATGTTACAGCTTACAGGGCAGTGACATGATTGGTACAAGTACAAAAATGTACCAAGAACCCAATGAGTTAAAACATGTATACCAATATACACAGTAACTATATTTACAAT
>JZLH01S0367235.1:0-11041 GCA_001188425.1 Eucidaris tribuloides
AACAATGTATATGTTTCCTCTGGGTGCTTTTTCCCCCCGCACGAGGGTATTATTATTCGGTGCGTTCGGTGTTTTCGTACCCCCCCCCCCCACTCGTCACATGAAATCTCCGCTCCCGGTTGTATTTAATCAAAATAGTGCAGGTGCCCGGCTGATCAGGGTAAATTGTGGAAAACGAAACGTCGTAATTATCATGACTTTAAAATTTTAGTACTATGTTTCTATGCATTTTTCTTTAGCTTAATCATATCTGAGCAAAACTCAAAACTTCTAACCTCTGCAAATCATCGACGAGCACGTTAAAGATTTTGTGAGTGTGTGTTATTTAAAATGAAATCTTAACAGTTGACTTACATTCTTGTTTCTATTTTTCCAGAAAAATGCGGAAAGTGTAAAAGGATAAAAGGACGCGCCGAGCACTATTGCCGAAGCACTTTTGGTTAGTAAAAATACTACTATACTACTTGTAATCCAGATTTTTAAATCCGGGATTTTTTTCACGTTACGGGGGTGGCCGGATTCACATCATTCTCACAGCAATTACCCCTCCCTCCACTTCGCCCGATTCGGCGCATCCTCCTCCTTCAGCCCAACCCTCCTACTCTCCTCCACCACTCACTTCTTCCATGTCTTCTTTGGTCACCCCTCCCCCTCCCCTTCAGACCATCCACCGGAAACTCAAATGCTCTTCTCAAAACATGATCCTCATCCCTCCTCAACACATGTCAATAACAACGTACTCCATTCGCCTTTGCCAATTAGGCCTAATGATCCACCACTTCTTTCAAACCCAACATCAGCATCAAATTCTCTGTCTTTTCCTGCCAACAGTTTCAGATCACACATCGCTCTCACCATTGATTTTCAGTTATTCTCAGAATCTCCATCTCATTTTCTCTAAAATATGATGTTTATAGCGAGTTGTCAGCGTCTTATATTTTGGTGAAGATTACTTTAAAGAGTCAAATGATCAAAACAAAGAGTGGCTTTGTTATGCTTTCTGTAAACGAATTTATGAGTTCACTGAGTAGGGGCCGGATGAATGCAAAAGTTTACCCGCACGCCATTTTACTGACTATGTGACTACATTGTTTTGGAAGAAAAGGGGAGTGACTCGGTCAAACTGTTTACATCTTGAGAATAAGGTTGAATGATGGTCACGACTGGTAGCATGATGACATCATCGGTAAGGTGACCTCAGTCCAGATTAGAGAATGAGTTCTGTCTGTCCCAATGATTAATTTATGACCAACTGGCATAAAATTTTAATAAAGTATATTTATTGTTTGGATTAAGGTTAGGGTTGAGTGATACCATGGTAAGAAAGCTATGGATTAGTTATACTCACAAACTTTTTTCGAAATTGGATATTATTATGTTATTAAGATGAGGAGCACGTATTTTTTTCGCTCATATACTGCCTCTGCCATCGTTTCATCTTTACATACTTTGTACACTACTTCAGCAGCAAGCGTGTCTTGACGGCCAGTATACTGTCAAGCTCTATCATCGTTATTGTTTGTCTTCAAGAAGAATTTTGTAGTTACTGTCAAGTAAGCCTTTGTTTAGCAAACTTACACGAATTTAGAGTTTTAGGAAATTTGTAAATATCCTGACTCCTAGTAATTGAGGCTGATCTTACTAATGTTTTTCGAATCTGCTTGCTGTGGTTAATCTGGGGTAGTTTGAGTGTGTGGCTCTTTAACTTAGAGCCTTTTCAACATCAATGGTTTTGCACTTACCAATCGGATGACTTGACTGGAGAGTAAGTCCTTCGAACCATTTACAGCTAGACGCTGGCCGCCTCGATCGTGGTCAGTTGACAGGAGTATTTAGTCGAGACTTGTGCGGTGATTCGGCGGGTAGTTTGTTTTATGAAATGCAGTAACTCTTTCGCGAGAGATCTGGTGGTGTAGTATTAGAAAGTTGTTATCATTAATAAGCCGGCACTAGATTGTGGTAAGAGTTTAGATAATTAAATGTTCAGAGATCTGTTGATGTATTGTTGTGATTATGTATGATTGTGTCAATTTGAACTTGTAATTTTGATTTTGTTATAATAGATAGACATGGAATTAGTATTTAAGAAGTTTGCTTGGCGATAGATTCAATTGTTGTTGGATTATCGTAATGAATCAGAGAGTTGATGATTGGGTGCTCATTTAGTTTATGGAAAACTTCGGTGTCGAGTGATTCAACGTGAGTTAGCATGTTATATAAATTTTTCATATATATTCGTGTTTTGCGAGTTCTATTTTCCTCATCATAGTTTTATATTATTATCTTTACACTATATTTGATCAGGTCGATGGTAGGTGTATATTCTGAGGATTGGATGCGATGCTCTGTAAGTTGTATACTCTTCAATGCGTGAACTATAGCATTAGTAGTTAGTCTGTTTATTCGGTGCAGTAGTCTATCTAGTGAGTTAGAATTAAATTCAAGCAGACTAATAAACCCTCAATTTACAAATGGTTCTTTCACATCCAATTGGAGGCGTTGATATCGTCTCTTGGTATATATATGCGGCATAAACTTCTTGAGTAGTTATTATCATTGAAAAGCCTGTTTTATTATCCCACCCTTTTACAATGATATCTAAATTTATGGAATACATGGAATTTGCAAAAACTCTAAATACACCGGTCGCAAAGTCAAAAAGTGAAAGTTTGCAAAAATTAATTGTTGTCAAGCACCGGGTTCAGCATTCATTTTGAGTGGATTGTGTTTTAATGATGTAATGTTTTTTAATGAAGTTTATGTGTTGTTCTTCAACATTTGGGTTTTGAATGGGAAATAAGATTTAAGTGGTAATTGTGAATTATCATTATGTTTGTCGTTTTATAGGATTCTGGCAATTTCAGAAAGGGTCCCCTCACATTGATCAAGCACAGGACACTTGTTTCACTAAAAACGCATAACATGATTAAACACAATTCACTCTCCATAGCATGGCAATGCTGAACTGGTGTGCATTTTTGCAGCCTTTTCACTTTGGAACTTAGCCCCATTGTATATTAAAATGTCCTTTGTACCCATGAATTGTTCATGATATCCGTAAGTTCTTATTAGGAGCCAAATGTAAGTATTTCTATTGTAGGTTCAGGGAGTAATAAATATTCATGGCTTTGTCAAATGGATACCGTGATATTAAAGGAACTTCTTGGAATATACTTAAAAGGATCGCAAGAAGAAGTATTGATAACCGATGCTCATTTTTGATATGACGTGCAGCAAGTTTTTTGAGATGGATTTTAATAAAGTTACCATCTACTCTGCAAATGTAATAGCTATACATTAGAGACTCGTAGTAGTATCATGACCGAATTTACTTGAATTGATTGTCTTTCATCACTTGTTGGGATTGCCTGGTTGGGTTTTTGGTTATTAGTGTTTCTCGCCACCGTCCCCCCAAAAACCCCAAAGATCATATATTATAATTGATATTATAACTTGCAGATTATAATGAACTTTCTTCTTTCGTCTAAAGTCATTAATGTCTGTTCAGGAGAGAGCTTGTGCACAGGTACTAGTCTTTACTTTATCTAATTTAAAATAAGGTAACATCGATATAGATTGATATATATCAATGCTGGAAAAAGATGTGTCTAGTAACTTTTTTTGGTTAAATCATGTGTGCGTAACCTGGCTGTACGATTGGGTGAGTCAGGGTGAATTGCATGTTTTAGTTTTTGGCATGCGGATCCGCCGGCAAATCCTTGTGTACCCTCTTTTTATATTTTTGTCTACTGTCACGAGTAATTATCCTGTCGGTTTGCATCTTTTGGATCATTTTACTTATTTCCCTCAGGTAGTAGCGAACCCTCGTGCTCCCAACTTGGTTTGCATTAGTTTTTATCTAATTATGTCTTGTTTATGCATTTTATATGCTACATTGGGGTGGGGAGGGGAGACCGTCTAGTGTTTGGTTTCTGCTTATAACCTTGTATTTACTCTAGAGTGGGAGGTGGAGCATAGTTTGGGGGTGCTTATTTGGGAGGGGGGGGAGGCGAGGGTGGGGGAGGTCCGATTTGCAATATATTCGGTGTCTTCGGTCTATTCGCGTGTTCAGGTACTCGCTTCTGTAAAAGTCGCTCGGTTTCAGTTCATCGGGGGGTGGACGCTATTTATCATGGTTCTGGGCAGTGCACTTAGGCTTGTGAGTTTTGGTCAGTGAGGTCGCTGAACTGCATAAAAAAAATCAATGTAACGCTCAATTATATCCGTTCTGTTGAGAGTCCTAATGCACATTTGGTTTCCTTAATGTTGGTACATGTACCTCTCTCTATCTCTTTCCACTAGTTATTCTCTTCCATCTCGACTATATGCTAGGAGAGGAAGAAGGAGAAATATTGTTCCTTCTTTGCCTTTTCAGTACGTGGTGGAGGGTGTACACTATGCCTCTGGGCTGCCTGACCCTCTCCTCAGGTATCTCCTTGTGGTTGAGGTGTTGCTTGTGAGCAAGGTGAAATATCAGTGCAACAAATTGGCCATTATTCAAGCAGGAACTTGCAATATCAAAGCTCCTCGTACACTTGCTGGAGGGGGACCGACAGCCCTTCAAGTCACTTCGACCATCGATTTAGCAACACAAGCTTTAGGGGCCGGCTAAAAGCTTGGTGTAAATGCAAAAGAGAGCCCGAAGGCCCTCCCCGATTTGGGACTAAAAGACCTCAGTGGAGGTAAGTCTGCGGGCCGGCCGAGGCCGGCCTCCGGGCGGCCTAAATATTTGGTGTAAGATGCAAAAAGGAGTGCCTCGGGCCCCCAATTATACGGCACGTGATGCGGCGCTGTTACGTAATACCACAATGCCACAACACAATTGCCCGTACACGTACATTCACCCGCGTGTGTGAAGCGTGCGGTGAATGTCGCAATGTCAAACCAATCAAACGACTCGTAAATTTGATAAAAAGGACATCAAAATACATGAACTATATATCCTTTATAAGTACGCGAGTGTGTGTGTGAGAGAGCCAGTTTGTTCGAACTGCATTATGTTGTATTCAACATCAACAACTGACACGTAATGGGGAAAAAATATTGCTGTTTCTTAGCTACTTCACAAATCTCATTCCTGACGGAAAAAAAATTTTTAGAATACGACTCTCTTACGAGAGTTGTGTATGGAAATCGCGCATCAAAAGAAATGCTGATTCTAGTAGAGACACAATGGCGGCGAGTGTTGGAAAAGGGGGCCTCAGGAGAGGCTAATATGGTGTAAATGCACAAAATTGCGGGCATACGGGCCGGCCTTTGTTGTGTAAAGTGGCGTTCGTTCGCCTCGGCTAAATGGTCACGCGCACTCGCCCCACTGTTCGGCAGAAGCAGGTTGACCGCCCTTGAGTCCTCATTATAAGGAGATAATGCCACTGAGTGTTATGTCCCGTACGACATTACATATCGTGAGGCCTTCCTCTTAGGCATGGGGTTAGATTGAAATCTCCCATATAAAAAGCAAAGAACATTGACTTCCACCTAAAGCGTGGTTGGTCATGCCTTGCAACACAGACAAGGTTTTCGGAGTGTAATAACCCCAAAGGCTTCCTTCCGTTTTGGTGAAATTTTCATTTAATGTTTGAGTAGTTCATGACATATATTTTTTTTTTTGATTCTGTTTGTTTCCTTTTTTGTTGGTTTTTGGGAGTGTATAGAATAGGCTCTGCATTGATAGTTTTAGGTTTATTCTGAGTTAGGGACTGATAATATGTTTTAGTAAGTTCCTACTTTTTCTTGTGCTTATTTCAGTTTTGGTTTTGTATTAGTATCCAGTGATCCCCTGTGTTTTGGAATTTATTTGCGCACAGTCTCTACTGCTTGTGGTGAGTAAGCCCATATTGGCTTTTAATTTACTATCACTTTTTGGTGATGGGCCTGCCTCATCGGTTTCTTGGCATTTTGTATTTGCAGATTATGGCAGTAGGGCTGTTTGTTTTTCCGACAGCGAGCTTACAGTACTTGGCTGTAATGTGTTCTTTTTTGTGAGACCAAGCTGGCATGCTCTGATTTCCTTTGTGCCCCGACTCATCTTCATCAGCGTGGTGACACGGCTGACGTAATTGGCTTACCTTGTCCATGCACTCCGAAGGTGTGCACGCATGCGACTGTTGCCAGCAAACCTTTGGATGTCCCGTAGTCACTGTAATTGGCCCCTGTCAGCACACCTTGTTACCCTCCGTCACTTGTGCCCTTCCTCGGCGTTGCACCGGGGCGTTGAATCTGCTGGGGCCACCAGTGACATGTCATTTGCCGGTCTACTTTAGTACATATACAGTGCGTGCCATGGCCTGACAATTGACAAAATTGTAGAATGCAATTTTCAATGGTTTGTGAATAGTAACTTCCCGGCTTTTAAACAATATATTTCATTGCATATAATGAAATTTTTTCATAGTTGTCAAAAAATTATGGGGTGCTCATCGATATGTTTTGCCCCCCAATATTTCATGGTGGGCATCCCGCCCCCCACAGGATCGAAACTCTGGCTGTTGTGTGGCATGTCCCCTCGCTACAGCCCTCACGATACTAGAGGTGACACAAACTGAGGCATGGATCAGTTTGGAAATTCACTGGTTAGTTGTTGGGTCAACCAGGTGTCCTGAATTCTCCAGAGGCTTATGAGAGAAAAGCGGCGCACGACATTGACGTTTTCTCCATAAGCCTTCTGGTCAAAAGCTTGAGAAACTATTGGGTCTGCACTGAAACAGAACGTCAATATATTCCCCGCATATTTTGTGTCACCTCTGAAGGTGTGACAGGGTGCTAGCAAATGGAAACCTTTGCCACACAATTAGCAAGAAGGGCTACAGAGTGAGATAGTGACAAGCGTGATGAGATGTGTGCAACAACAGTAACAGTTACATGTTTCATTTTAGTAATGTATATTTTCTTGTTACTTGTAAGTAAATTGTATCTGTACATTAGCTTATATATTGAATTTGTCTGGTGTTATTTATAAATGGATTTGTAGAAATTTGTTGCAGTGAGATAATTGTTTCAGGAATGGTAACAGCATGACATGTTATTATAAGTGGTATTGATTATATATAGTATTACTTTATACCGTACATACTGTATTTAGTAATGCTTATTTTTTGGTATTGAGTAGTTTACTTAGCTCGGAAAATAACAACCAGGTGAACTTGAATAACATTGCAGCGAGAAAAGAATAATTTTACAGATTTAAATTGTTTTAGATTGGCAAGAGTGTGGGCGAAGTTTTGGGGACATTGAGGTGGATGTTGGGGAGGAAAGCGTATGATGATCGAACTAAAATTTACAAGACCTGTTTGTGTCAGTTAATATGTCTTTTTTATGGTGTTATTGCTTTATAATCGTCCTTACAACGGTGGAATATTTTAAAATATTTAGTGTATGTATCTTGTTCCTTTTCTATTGTTACCAAGGTTACTCGTTGGTGTACAATAGTGGTTTGATTTGGTATTATGGTATTATTCTTGTTAGTGAATATATTGGTATGATTATATGCGGGTCATACTGTAATATGATTCTCATTCCATATATGTTCATGTACTTATCAATAAGGTGAATTGTGAGTTGTTTTTGTGATGTAGTATAATTATGTACAGGAAATTTGCATTATGTTGTGCCTATATCTGTTGCATTTTATTATCTGTTGAAAGTGATTATCATTTATATCTTTTTATGGAACAAAGATAATATACTGGTACTATGATAACTACATAATCATAATATTTCACTGCTACTCAATTGTGCGTACAACATGAGAGAGCTTTATATTACAGAATTCTTTCTTTAAAAAAGTTTTGTTTTAGAAGCAAATAGTGTATTATTTTCAAGAAATGAACACAAGATATGTTATCAGGTCTTTTACCTCCTGCTCCTCAATACGTGATGGGTAAATAAATAACTTGCTTTATTTGCAGTATAAATGGTCTTTCAATAAAAAACACAACTTCATACAATTGCTCAGTTGAAGTCAAGTCATTACTCAACACACAGTCAGATTACCGTTGTGTATTGTCAAAATTTTATATGATTTTATATTTTCAATCAATGTTTAAACTTGTATATACTTGTTTGATTAATCACACAATATTCATTTATTACTTTACTGAAACTTATTTTTGTATATAAAGCAAATAATGTGTTTTTGAAATTATTTGACAATTTTGATGTATCTTGTGCATAATTGTTGAAATTTGCGTTGTATGCATGATCGTCAAACACTGTAGCGTAAAGATGTGTGAATATATTCTAGTAGACAGTCTGTATTTCCCAATATAATTTCCAATCTAATGAAGTCAGCGATGTACTTTTCATCAAAAAATATTTAATTTTACGATTTCTCTTTGCCATCCACAAGCATATAAATAGACTAGACCCGACTTCTAGAACCAGACGATCCCTGCATGCGTACGTATAAACGTTATGTAACAATTTTCAAAATATATGTATTATTCAAGAGTGTATATGTATATACACAATGTAGAGAATATTACTCAAAGTGCTAGCAATACACAAGTTTCGATTACGTTTTTGTGTGTGTGTGATGCTTCGAAGTTTATCTTATGAAGATGTTTCGCACGTCGCCGTTTTCCCCAGCAGGTTCGATTGTCTAAAATAAATTGGGGTTTGATATTTAAAGTTATACTCTCCGAAATGAAGATAAAGTTTGTTCATCGGAAAATGAGGGCTCGCAATCGAATATAATAGGGTTATTAATAGGAGTCAAGGGGTATGGTTCGTTTATCCCCCCCCAAAAAAAAAGAGTTTTGTGGATCCGAAAATTATAAGGGTCGGGATAAAAGCAAAATATTCGGATAAGCAACTTATTTTACGTATTTTACTCGACAATTTGTGGCGTTCGAATAACGACCTTATAGTTTTTGACGGCTCGATAAAAAGTGTAGGCTGAAACCGACGAGTCTTGTTACATAACCGATGTCACTTGTTTCAACTAATTTCGACATCAGCTTAGAGAAACAACTAATTACACAAGAAATTGTTGCTACTTTCTCAAAATTACAATCAAATTCTGGATACCCATTTCCCCAGTGTCAAGAAAATAAGTAAGCTGGCCAAGGTAATGGAGCCCATAAATGGAGAAAAATTAGTGAACGCCTGAAATCTGTGTGGTAAGTCAAATAAATGGTACTTAAATCTGGTAATGATACGAAATTTTGAACGAATATTGTTTCATAAACGTGTGAGATGTTGTAATATGTTGTCATCTACTGATATATAGTTTGTGTCTCAAGTTTTGATTTTATGATTATAAATTTAACGTAACCTTTGCCATGGATGGTTGCAAACATATTCAATGTTATGTGGAGTAATTGGTTATATTTCAAAATGTTATGTGGAGTAATTGTTAATATTTTCGAAATTTACAAGAATAAATGTTGGCATAACAAAAACTCACATGGAATAGGTCTGTACACAATTAAGAAGTTTGTGAAAATCAAATTCGTCAAGAATCAGCATTTATGAAATATTCTGAATCTAATTACATGAAGAATAATACACATGTGATTTATGAATATGTGGATTGTAAAATAAAATGTAAATATTTAGGATTTCATATTGTAAACATATACATGTCTTAACGTTGATGTGTACTAATAAACTGTAAATTTAATTTAATGTACATTCTTTGTAGTCACGTTTTCTTGCTGAATATAGATAGTATATGATAGTCTTATGGAATCCGCATCGATAAACTTTATTGCGTGAAATCAAAAATAATGCGTGATATTCAATAGGGTTAAATTATTAAAAGTTTTAACACGCGTCGCAGGATTTTAGTTCTGATGGACAAATTGGAAGTCAAATGACATATTGTTTGTGTTTATTTATTTCGCCAGTAATATATCTTTTAAGGTTTTAAGTGGTTCATGCACCACAGGCTCGGGCACTGGTCGCACGTAAAGTTGTATTTTTGTAGGAACCTCCCATCGATATATCACATACATACTCGAGTCCAATCAATTATCCTTTATCAATGGATCCAAACTCGCTGTCGAATGAGTTTTTTTGTGTAGCAGAATCTCTACACTGGTTTTCAAGCCTTCATTCTTGCGAGTGGATGCATTTTGCACACTAGTCATTGTTTCAAAAGAGACAAAGACCCAAGTTGATTAATCTACTCGGTAGTTTAGATGGCTCATTCAACGAAAAAATCATCGCTGCTCAGTACGTTTACTGAAAAGCTTCTGGCACAGATTTGACCGACCGTTATTTCCTGTAGTCTGTCATGACTCCACAAGTCGTTTCAGTTTTCACAAAGTTTTCACGCTAGGAGCAGCAGTCTGCTTCCCCGTCGACGCTGGTGCGCCGTGTCGCCTCAAGATATACCGACGTTTGCGTAGTTTTTGGCAGCTCTGTTGGGACCAGAGGTACTCGGGGATCATGTTAAGGTGTTTTATGTCTGTATGATGGTGAGTCATAACTCGTTTACGCAATTGTGGCTTGGCAATTGAGTTTCAACGAATAGCGTTGGACAAGAAAAATTATTGTAAATCACAGATTATTATAAATTTCGAAGAATTGTGGCTGTATGTGTATATTTTTTTCGGGGGGGGGGGGGGGGTGGGTACGACTTGAGAATATTCCTTAGAATGATAAAGATATAATTTTGTAATTATTGGGGTTGAAGCTAATATATTTTACGGTAAAATAATAGTCTATATATAGAATGGCATTGTATAATTCTGTTGATGAGATTGTTTCGCTGCCGAAAATCGCATGAGATTTTCCGCACTTTTTTCGACATAAAACTATTATTGTTTATTATTCAAAATGCATAAAGAGCTGGAGGATGGTGAAACGGATGAAAAGTTGTGACGAGGGAAAGGTGACAAGTTTTTGTAGTTTGGTGGGACGGGTAATTAATTGAGGTAGAAAGCGCTGTGACAGTGGGGCCAAGCAAGATGGGGGGGGGGGGGGTAGGAGTGAATTTGGGAATGTGGAGAGTTTGTTTCATGAAAAAGTTTCAGTGAGATAGAATGAATAGTTATAGGTTGCGTGAGATCGGCGAAGATGGGAATGGATGGTATTT
>JZLH01S0367296.1:15545-29465 GCA_001188425.1 Eucidaris tribuloides
GATTTACAAAAAAAATATACAACATATACATATTCAATATGAAGCATAAATTAATTCAGATATTGCACAGTAATCAATCAATTAATCAATCAATCAATCACTCAATCAATGATCAATCGATCAATCAATCAATCAAATCAATAAATCAATGAATCCATAAATCCATAAATCAATAAATCACTCACTCACTCATTCAATCAATAACAAGCAATAAATCAATCAAAAAAAAAATTGATCCCAATCGATCTACAACGCTGTTTAATCGATTGTGAGTGTGTGCATAGAAATTATTGCGATATTTCTCGATGAAAATCATGAAATATCGCAATCGACGGGGCGATCGATTCGATATCAGCGCGTATTGGGGTGCGTATAACAATTTTTGAGTCCAAGCCATTTCAATGCAAAGTCTATGGAGCGCGAAATTTAGTTACTCGTCCTTATAACATATGCGCTAAATACGTCATTGCGTAAATCGACGCTAACGCGCTACGCACACCCCTATATTTTCAAAAATGGCAAAACAAAATAAATGATAGTACTATGTGCTTCAATTACAGAATCTTCAAGAACGATATGAAATTGGAAAGATATTTAATCAAACTCCCATTTTCCCTCAGACTCAGTCTGACTAGGTTTCGATGTGCAAACCATCGATTACCTATAGTAACAGGGAGATACGCTGGCATTGAACGAGATAATAGGATTTGTAATTTTTGTGACGCCAACAAACTCGAAGACGAATTTCATTACCTTTTTGAATGTCCCAAGCTTAAGGCAGACAGATTAAAATTCATCAAACCGTATTATAGAATCAGGCCTAATGCTTTAAAAATGATGTAATTATTTAATTCCGAAAACTGCAAAGAATTGATTAATTTAGCGAAATTTTGTCGCAAAATAATGTCGCTCCACGTACATGTATGACCATCTTGTACACTCTTTTTGTTAATTCTATTCTTGTATAGAAATGTGAATGTTTGTAAATTATTGTATATACTTTGATTTGTATTTGTTTAGTTTTTTTTCTTCTTTTTTACTTTTTACGTTTAAACTGTTTACTTTTTGCTTATCCATCACACAATTCTCATATCTATTCATTTGAAAAGTAGCTATTGCCACGCTCACCACAATCTAGTCGTTGTAACAAAAGACTTTATTTTTTTTAAGTGTAATATTCCTTGTTTACATCAAACATCTTTGTATATATTGTAAATATTGTAAATATTGTAAATACTTGTTGTTTGTAAATTTTCGTTCAATACAGTTATATTTGCTTTGTTTTTGTTTTTTCCCACTTTTTGTCATGAATAATACATCTATGTATAATGTAAGATTTTCTTCAATGCCCTAATTCAGGGTGACATAAGAAAATAAAAAAAAATCATTGTCATTGTCATTGTCATTGTCATTGTCCCTTGTCGAAAATCGTTGGTGCTGGGCTAGCATGCTGCGCGCTGAATTATGTGCGCACATTACGCAAACTATTAACAGCGACAGCATTTCTCCATTTCTTATCTCCATTTTCTTAACAGTGAATGACACGTGATACCAATTCAGGAAATCACAAACTGTGTTATAAATACACTGTTTACTATATTATTTTATTTCACGTTCGAGGTTTAATAAAAAAAACTGAATAAATATTTATTTATTTAACTGTAAGCGTGGATAATACATGTATGTTCCGTGTTTATTTGGAAATAGCTACATACAAACACGTTTCTGTTCGCATCACTGTAATTGAATTGATTTACGTATTGTGGCACCAACTTACCTGTGCTTTACAGAAGCAAATTACCAATCCGCGAAATATGTTCGTCGAGGTCACGTTACGATATTTCTCTGCCCTGCAAAAGAACACCAACTTCAACTTGAGGACAAAAGGTGATCCATACTCTGTAGACCCGTGTGAATGTAATCGAAGCTGAAAAGAGACCTATAGACTTCATATCTTATAACGGTGGTTCTTGTGGTTTTGTTTCTGTTTACAGACAATTTGCGTAAGGCATTTAATTCAATCGTACGCAGTATTCCAGATTATTGTATTACATTATTATCATTAACACATCTCCCTCCTCACCCGGATCTATGTAACGATTGGCTACATACCCTAGATCAACTGCGCCTGACGATTGGCTAACGTGCTTGAACTCTGTGTGTCATTAGTATAGGATTTCATCACTATCATTCGCAATTGAAAAGTACATTTCTCCAGTCTTGGACTCAGACAACATTGATTCAGAGGACTTAACTTGATTTTGTGCAAAGATACTGTGAGAGATTTAAACGTACGAAAAAAGGTGAGTTGTTTATCATCTTTACCTCTGAAATTTAATTCAAGCATGCCTGTTTTTATTTTGTTTTTCTTATTCTTTTACCCAGAAAGCCCCTACTATTGTTGGCGTGCCTTACAAGGTGTGACAAAAAAGAAATGAGACTGTGACAGCCACGCCCACGAAGCAACGTCAATCGGCCCGCCACCCATGCCGCTGTGTTGCCCAACATCTCGTCATTATTCTGCTATAATATTGTTCGTCTATCTCATTTTGTGCCCCTTCCTCGGGCTGCTGAGTGGCACGCTCCTGCTTCGCCTTATCACTACACTACAGTGCGCCCCAGAACAAAAACAGAACCCTAAAACAAAGGCTTATTGTGCAGAAGCAATGAAGCGTATGATTAAATAAGCAAATTCAGAATAAATTTTGACTCATGTTTTTTTAAATGATACATTAAGCAAACCTATTCATTCATGCATTACTGAATACCATGACTTAAAAAAATGTCAAAAATTATTTGCTACACTTTACAGCCTAGACACTGTGCACATCTCCCCTTTTCAAGGTTTGCACAGTGTCAAAGCCATAAAGCGCAGCAAACGGTTGATGACATTGAATTTTCAAAGTCATGGTATTCAGTAATGCATGAATGCATAAGTTTGCAATTTTGAAAGAGCAGAAGTCAAATTTCATTATGAACTTGTTTATTAAATTATATGCTTCATTGCTTCTGCACAATAAGCCCTTGTTTTAGGGTTCGGTTTTTGTTCTGGGACGCACTGTAGTGTAGTGACAGGGCGAAGCAGGGGCGTGCCACTCAGCAGCCCAAGGAAGGGGCACAAAGTTAGATAGATGAACAATATTATAGCAGAATGTTGATGAGATGTTGGGTAACACAGTGGCATGGATGGCGGGCCGATTGACGTTGCTTCGTGTTCGTGGGCGTGGCTGTCACAGTCTCGTTTCTTTTTGGTCACACCTCCTATTTTTATAGGGTATTCTTTTCTGGATTTTTTAAAGAAGGACTCTTTGATACAACATAAACAAAGGCTACGTCTGATTTGTTATTTTCCGGATTATTTTCAATATTTCCATTGGGGATGTTTGATTATTTATGAATGATAATATCCTGTTTCCCTCCTATTCTTCGTTAAATCCATCCCTTAATTTCGTTTTATTTTTTATCATTCGTTATGCATTCGTGTTCTTTTATTCGTTCCTAATAAATTTCTCTCCTCATACTCATACGTTCCATTCGTTGCTCTTTCTTGTGTTCAATCGGCTGGGTGGTGTTTTTGATTCGATCGATATTTTAGGCACGTTTTCTGTCATCGAAAAATGCATAAAAAATTAATGGGTGAAATATTCTTAGAAATAAAGGCGGTGTCATGCCAGAACAGCCAGAACAACCGTATTCCTGTTATGTGTTATGTACGTTTTTTTTCTGGGAGTAGCAATGCCACAATTCAAGATAGATGCAAGCAACATGGTCATCTGTGACTCTGAAAGAACTTTCTATCACAAGTAAATTGAGCACCAGGTTATACTTTCATATTCCCAGACATAGCGCACGAGGCACCTGGAAGTCGAAAACCAGTAACAGTGGTAAGAACGCAATGCATATTTCCACAAAGAATGCTCTGAAGTCTGAAGGTAGTCCTGCAAGATAGTGTCAATCGTGAATTGTAAACCATAAATGTGTATCTTAGTGCAACAGATGACAAGGGGTAAAGGATCGCATTCAGTAGCTAGAAACACAGGGCAATCCAGTCACTGAAAACCACACCCAAGAAAAATATGTTTTTCTTATGGTACATTTGTTTATTTTTTACTGCTCCTGGGTATGTACTTAAAATACAGATATTTCCACGGAATTTTAGACATTCCTGGTAATTCCAATCAGCTTACTAAATATCTGATAACATTGTTAACACCACCAAATCTATATTAATACTCCTGTCAATGGGTATAATCCAGTGCATTGTTACACGTGTCAATACACTCATGCTCATAATTATGGAATATTTTAGAAACATTTTAGAAGTTGCCATTTTTCCGTGAACGGTACATCTGAGATTAATATTTGCTCACCCCCATGCAGGACGAACAATTATAATCTTAAAATTTCAGGAATGCTGAGCATTTTGTAGTGTCCGACTCGACACTAAAACCTGTGTTTATAAATAGCGGTATTGTTGTTCTTGAGTCACGTGGTAGTTACGCGCGTTATCGGACTTGTAACAGACAATTCTGATGTTAATTTAGTGATAAGTGACATAAGAGTAAAAATTTATCAGTTTGGGGTTTTTTTCCCATTACTTTAATTTAATACTTTATTTCATGATTTGTGAGGATTAAAAAAAAAAAAGAAAAATGTAATTGTTATTGCGCTCAGACGTATTTTAGTTTTTAATTTAGTCATCTCAGGAAATCCAAAAATTGCTTGACATACTGCGTTTTTTTGTGAAATAAACACATGTCTTGAAAATTCTGGACGATTTGGGAGAAAGAACTAAGTATCAATAAAATATTCCATAATTATGGGCATGAGTGTATGATGATGATAATAATAATAATAATAATAATAATAATAATAATAATAATAATAATAATAATAATGATAATAATAATAATAATAATAATAATAATAATAATAATAATAATAATGATGATAATAATGATGATGATAATAATAATAATAATAATAATGATAATATTCTTCTTAAGGTTTTGTGAATAATCCACTGGTGTTGCAATTAAGATTTTACCTTAAGCCTTGAATCATTAAATCTATAATCATCAACCCTACATGGAAATGTGAAACATCAATTGCACACTTTTGACTTGCATTTCGCTGGGCTGTGGCGTGCCAGACTACACTACACACAGCACAGAATGTATTTTATCTTGTCTGTGCCACGTTGTCCAAAACTGTCACATTATTCCTATTACTTGCAGGCCCCATCTTCCTTTAAACTGACTCCGACAATGTCTCGGAAATCGGACGTTTCAAAACCAGAGTCAACTGCCAGCCCGGCACCAAATTTCCCAGGCGGAATGTGGCACCGCAGAAATAAGAGGGTAGCTCGTGCGTAGTCCTCGTCATCTGATGTGGTCAGCGTTGGGTGTGGTTGACAAAAGATTTCGTCAAACTCGGCCTCGTCTTCAGGTTGTTCTGCCATCAGTTTGTCGCACTGTTCCATTCGCCTCATGGCCCCGGGCTTGGCGCCAAATTTCCCAGGCAGAATGTGACACCGCAGAGATAAGTGCGCAGCTCGTGCGTATTCATCTACATCTGTAGTCGATTTGGGGCGTTGTTGACGAAAGAGTTTGTCAAACTCGGTTTCATCTTCATGTTGTTCTGCCGTTACTTTATCGCACTGTTTCATCCGCCTCATGTCATCTAGATCATGGAGGAGAGAATCAAATCAAAGGTAAAATCTTGGTAAGTCTTATCCCGTCAATAAAGTAAATAAATAAAATAAGCATACGAAGTTGACACACGAAGGAGACCCAATACGGATAGGTGGGAACAACAACAGCGGTTACCGAAATATGGAGGAATATATACCGTAGAGAACATTTACATAATATATCAGCCATTACACACTAACAATTTCTTTTAATGTGTTCAAATATGTGTCATCTTTCGGTAAAGCAGCTAAAGGAATCTGTATTTAGGGCCAGAGAAATAAAAATACTTTTTGTGACAACGCTGTTCTCGCGTTAGGAATATGAAAGTTATGAAATTGACGTGAAAAAACGAGTATGTGAAGTCGTATCACCAAGCAAAATAGTCTAGTGGGTAGAGGGGGGTCCCGTGCACCCCCCCCCCCCCTTGATATATACTTCCAGTCTATGTCATTATATCAGGAAAAATGTTTAGAAAATGATTAGTTATGTTGCCAAAGTCAAAAAATGTCCCACGTATCATTTTTTTTCAAATTTATGCAAATAAGGTTTCTGTTACATAAAAATACTAATTTCACTATATCTCAAAAAATATCGTTGATGATCAAATAAATAAGGTGTCTAACCCCATGTTTTCATGGTCACAGATGATGATAAGACAATTACAAAGGTGATCAGATGTCCCCGTGATGTCATAATATGCAAATTAGGGCCAAAAATAATGAATATGCCCATTTTAAGCAGTCATTTGGGCAATTTTCCACATAACATCATAAATCAACTAAGTGGAGCTTTGTTTTGTGGACCAATAATGCTAAAAGATATCCCCTTGATTGTACTACAACATACCATTAACATGATAAAAACCAAACAAATGCTAACCATTATGCTAATGAATACCATCATTAGCTGCAATATATTTTATCAGATTGTTTAGCATAGTAACTAGAGAAATACCGCTGATAATTAAATAAATAAAGTGTCTAACTCCATGTTTTAAGGGTCGTAGATCATGATAAAACAATTGTAATGGTCATCAGATATCTCTGTGATATCATGAATATGCAAATTAGGGTAAAAACTCACTAAAATGTCCATTTCAAGCATACAATAGGACAAGTTTCCAGAAAACATCACAGTTTAAGGAAATGGAGCCTTGTTTACCGGTAGTGGATCAACATTGAGGAAAATATCCTCTCGTACCAGTAAATAATATGAAAAACATTTGCCATTAACATTATGTTAATTAATGCCATCGTTATGTACAATATATTTACTCAGATCGCATGAAATAACAGTTATTTCACGACAAAGTACAAACGAATGCGCAGTCTCATTAGTCCAGTTGTTAAGGGGTGGGTACCGTACACTTCCCTGAAATATACTTCTAACCAGTGTTACTATATTGGAAAAAATGCGTAAAAAACGATTAGCTATGTTACCAAAGTCAAAAAGTGTCCCACGTATTGTTTTCATGCAAATTTATGCAAATCATTGTAGTATTGGTATAACAGAAACATACGGTTTTAATACATTTCAATCAAATCTTTTCCTCATAATGGGTCTCGATCTATGCTTTGGAGGGTCATACACGATATGTATATAAATCTCTAATCAATCAGATGACTCTATGACTTCATAATATGCAAACTAGCGTCGTCAGTGGTGAAAAATCAGAAGTTGGCACAACTTGGGCATTTTTTTTTTTACAATTTTAGCTGGAATAAGGTATCAAGACTTATGTTTTAATGCAGCAGGATAAGAAAACAATCTCATAAATTAAGTTAATAATATTATCAACAAATTAACATACACATTTTTATCACACAAGATGCAAATTAAGGCAAGAATGCGGGGTAACGTTTTGGTGTATTGTAGCAATATCCAACATTATGGAACAGAAGAGATGCAAAGATTGACGATTTAAGGGTTAGAAACTCATACAATCATTAAACCTGTATTCCAAAAAACAAACTTGTCAATATGAATGGGAATATTTTCAAATACGGACTGCAAGATTTCTATATATAAAATCTAATCAAATGCTGAATACAGTTTTTTTCTCTTACAAAATATGATCAGAATTTTTCAAAATTTGAAGAGAATACACTGAAGATTTTATCAGGTTTTGAATACAAATCTCGTAAGACCCCATTTGAAACAATTCTTATTCAAAATGACTAGCTTTTTTTGAAGGTGATAGCATCACCATTTTAAAATGCAAATCCTAGACGTGAGCATAACCGAGGTTTGCTCAATGCCTCTAATCATTTGTGTTCATCTTTACTTATTATTCTACATTATGGCGCCAAATAGGTAACTTTCTGTAATTTGAAGGGTCAGTGATGATTACTAAAACTGCAATAAATGTATCACTTACATTTAAAAATGTGAATAAGCATAAGCATAAACATATGCAAATTAACAAAGATTTGCTTAATGTCATTAATCGTTTTGTGCATGTTTTTACTTAAATTGCACATTATAGCACAAAAGAGATGACAATATCCATTTTGAATGGGTCAATGATTGCTAAAAAAAAACAACTTATAATTTCAGTAAACGTGTCGCCAACATCATGCAAATCCTATGCATAATATAATACATATGAAGGTTTGTCGTTAATAATTTGTGTTCATTTTCCCTAATATTCCACATTACGGCACAAAAGAGGTGACAAGATCCATATGTTCAGAATTAATGATAATCATTACACATTCATAAATTCAGTCAATACTACAGTCAAATAATTTGCAAAATAAAATGTAAATTGAGACAGAATTCTCATAAGAAATATACGTTGTCCACATTCCACATTCGGACGTAATGGCATCCTGAAATCTGCATTTTAAGGAGCAAGGGGGATTATAAAACACTTCGTAAGTAGCCGATGTTAGATAAGTATATATACCGCCAATATGATAAAATTTCCCAAAGAAATAACTGTTTGGGCTAAAATCTGTGTTATTTGATTCAAACATAAAGCTAAGATGCAAGATGATACTTAAACACACACTTGAGTGAGGTAAAGCACATCACCAAAATCTAAACATTCAAAAACTTGGATAAAAATGTGCAAATTAACTCAGGATTGTCAAGTTTTGTTTTATAATTTCGTAAAATGTCTCCCCCCCCCTATTTTGAATAGACATTTTGTGATTTGCAGATAGAGTTCTTTAGAAACTTCGGGAATTATTCAAATATGAACTGTGACCCCCAAATGTACAGATGAACAGTTTTCCTCAGGTTTGATTGGGATATAGTGAAATTGTATGTTTACACAATGAAGACAATTATTTGGATACATTTGCCTAAAAATAATAAACAACATTTTTTTTTTTAATTTGGCAACGCAGCTAATCGTTTTCTTTGCATTTTTCTGATATAGTGACATCTATTACAAGTTTATTTCAAGGGGTGCACGTAACCTCCTTTTACCTACTAGACTAAAATATTCAAAGTCAATTACCAGAAGTCAACCTTTATGCATGTTAGTCTAACTGACCTGACTTCTGCAAACTCATCCTAAAAAATTACACAAAACCTCTTTTTTAACGGGGGTGGGGTGGGGAGGGGGTTGAGGTGTACAAGCAAGGGGCAGGAAATCTAATGAACTTCTGTTTGATTTATTCATTTGTAGATTTCTGTGATCTATATTATGTTTTTTTATTCGTATACTTGCCGCGATATGCGAAAGGATTTATTTCGAAGCTATTCTGACTTGGCATCTAACTATGTAAAAGGTATGTTAACCTAAATGTAAAAGTGTCAGATAATCATTCTTGACATTTATAACATAGATATTGGCATATCATTGTGCCATTATAAGAAATTAACAAAGATATACAACAAGTTATTCGCCTTTTTTCCACCGCTATCTTGCCTTAATTTGCATCTTGTGTGACAAAATGTGTATGTTTACTTGTTGATAATATTATTAACTTAATTTATGAGTTCTTATTCTTATCCTTCTGCATTAAAACGTAAATCTTGATACCTTATTCCACCTAAAATCGTAAAAAAAAAGTCCAAGTTGTGCCAAATTATGATTTTTACCAATGACGACCCTAATTTGCATGTTATGACGCCATAGAGTCATCTGATTGATTAGAGACTTACCTACATATCGTGAATGACCCTCCAAAGCATAGATCGAGACCAAATATGAGGAAAAGTTTTGATTGAAATGTAAAACCGTATGTTTCTGTTATACCAATACTACAACGATTTGCATACATTTGCATGAAAACAATACGTGGGACACTTTTTTTTCCAATATAGTAACACTGGTTAGAAGTATATTTCAGGGAAGTGCACGGTACCCACCTCTACGATAGCATTAATTAACATAATGTTAATGGCAAACATTTTTCATATAATTCACTGGTACGAGAGGATATTTTCCTCAATGTTGATCCACTACCGGTAAACAAGGCTCCATTTCCTTAAACTGTGATGTTTTCTGGAAACTTGTCCTATTGTATGCTTGAAATGGACATTTTAATGTGTTTTTTTTACCCTAATTTGCATATTCATGATATCACAGAGATATCTGATGACCATTACAATTGTTTCATCATGATCTACGACCCTAAAAACATGGAGTTAGACACTTTATTTATTTAATTATCATCGGTATTTCTCTAGTTACTATGGTAAGCAATCTGATAAAATATATTGCAGCTAATGATGGTATTCATTAGCATAATGGTTAGCATTTGTTTTGTTTTTATCATGTTAATGGAATGTTGTAGTACAATCAAGGAGATATCTTTTAGCATTATTGGTCCACAAAACAAAGCTCCACTTAGTTGATTTATGATGTTATGTGGAAAATTGCCCAAATGACTGCTTAAAATGGGCATTTTCCTTATTTTTGGCCCTAGTTTGCATATTATGACATCACGGAGACATCTGATCACCTTTGTAATTGTCTTATCATCATCTGTGACCATGAAAACATGGGGTTAGGCACCTTATTTATTTGATTATCAACGATATTTCTTGAGATATAGTGAAATTAGTATTTCTATGTAACAACACTTATTTGCATAAATTTGAATAAAAATGATACGTGGGACATTTTTTGACTTTTTAAACCGTACATCATAACCTAATCTGTCGAATACTCTCCTGCATGGATCTTAATACTGGTGTTACACTGTCCTGAAGTTGGGCAAAGATGGACACACGGTTAAAGACATTTTCAAATTTGGCTCTGAACATGTAGGGCCTTCGTGAGAGCACCTCAAGCCATCGTTTCTGTAGTAATCGTACTGGCTTTGGCTGTTGATTGGCTTTATTGATCAAGTTCGGGGTCACTTTCGCGCGAAATTGAATATTCATATTCGTACGGCCATCATGTGTCAAGTTCAGGACATTGTGACGCCACCGTAAATTAGAAAATGCAAATACGATTTTCCCCATCAATTATCACTCTCCGAAATTTTGTTTCGATTTCAGGAAAGTCATTGGGAGTCGAGCAAATGCATGCCCACATGACTATGGCATATCAACAGATGCTTGTAAACAATGCACTGGCACCCCAACGCATGTGTGTGTATGCACTTGGCAAGTGAAAGGTTAAAACACATGTCGGTCTTAAGACAGCCAGAAGAATAGTATACACCAGCTGAGCGAAAGTTAATCCTGATTATATAAAGCTTGTTCAGCAAATTAATCTCGGCGTTAATCTAACCATTTAAAACATGATTAAGACTGCCAGAAGAACATCACTAACCAGCTGAGCGAAAGTTAATAAAGAAAAAAAAAATGTTCACGCGACAAGTAATTGACCAGCATAATCTTAATGGTTGCACTTGATGAATATATATTATTTTATTTCACGTTCGAGGTTTAATAAAAAAAAATGAATAAATATTTATTTATTTAACTGTAAGCGTGGATAATACGTGTATGTTCCGTGTTTATTTGGAAATAGATACATACAAACACGTTTTTGTTCGCATCACTGTAATTGAATTGATTTACGTATTGTGGCACCAACTTACCTCTGCTTTACAGAAGCAAATTACCAATCCGCGAAATATGTTCGTCGAGGTCACGTTACGATATTTCTCTGCCCTGCAAAAGAACACCAACTTCAGCTTGAGGACAAAAGGTGATCAATACTCTGTAGACCTGTGTGAATGTAATCGAAGCTGAAATGAGACCTATAGACTTCATATCTTATAACGGTGGTTCTTGTGGTTTTGTTTCTGTTTACAGACAATTTGCGTAAGGCATTTAATTCAATCGTACGCAGTATTCTAGATTATTGTATTAAAATTATCATCATTGACACATCTCGCTCCTCACCCGGATCTATGTAACGATTGGCTAACATACCCTAGATCAACTGCGCATGACGATTGGCTAACGTGCTTGAACTCTGTGTGTCATTAGTATAGGATTTCATCACTATCATTCGCAATTGAAAAGTACATTTCTCCACAGATAGAAGTCTTGGACTCAGACAACATTGATTCAGAGGACTTAACTTGATTTTGTGCAAAGATACTGTGAGAGATTTAAACGTACGAAAAAAGTGAGTTATTTATCATCTTTACCTCTGAAATTTAATTCAGGCATGTCTGTTTTTATTTTGTTTTTCTTATTCTTTTACCCAGAAAGCCCCTACTATTGTTGGCGTGCCTTACAAGGTGTGACAAAAAAGAAATGAGACTGTGACAGCCACGCCCACGAAGCAACGTCATTCGGCCCCGGCGCCACCCATGCCGCTGTGTTGCCCAACATCTCGTCATTATTCTGCTATAACATTGTTCGTCTATCTCATTTTGTGCCCCTTCCTCGGGCTGCTGAGTGGCACGCTCCTGCTTCTCCTTGTCACGACACTACAGTGCGCCCCAGAACAAAAACAGAACCCTAAAACAAAGGTTATTGTGCAGAAGCAATGAAGCGTATGATTAAATAAGCAAATTCAGGATAAATTTTGACTCATGTTTTTTCAAATGATACATTAAGCAAACCTATTCATTCATGCATCACTGAATACCATAACTAAAAAAATAATGTCAAAAATTATTTGCTACACTTTACAGCCTTGACACTGTGCACATCTCCCCTTTTCAAGGTTTGCACAGTGTCAAAGCCATAAAGCGCAGCAAACGGTTTATGACATTTAATTTTTCAAAGTCATGGTATTCAGTAATGCATGAATGCATAAGTTTGCTATTTTGAAAGAGCATAAGTCAAATTTCATTTTGAACTTGTTTATTAAATTATATGCTTCATTGCTTCTGCACGATAAGCCTTTGTTTTAGGGTTCTGTTTTTGGGACGCACTGTAGTGTAGTGACAGGGCGAAGCAGGGGCGTGCCACTCAGCAGCCCAAGGAAGGAGCACAAAGTTAGATAGATGAACAATATTATAGTAGAATGTTGATGAGATGTTGGGTAACACAGTGACATGGGTGGCGGGCCGATTGACGTTGCTTCGTGTTCGTGGGCGTGGCTGTCACAGTCTCGTTTCTTTTTGGTCACACCTCCTATTTTTATAGGGTATTCTTTTCTGGATTTTTTTTAAGAAGGACTATTTGATACAACATAAACAAAGGCTACGTCTGATTTGTTATTTTCCGGATTATTTTGAATATTTCCATTGGGGATGTTTGGATTATTTATGAATAATAATATCCTGTTTCCCTCCTATTCTCCGATAAATCCATCCCTTAATTTCGTTTTATTTTTTAACATTCGTTATGCATTCGTGTTCTTTTATTCGTTCCTAATAAATTTCTATCCTCATACTCGTACGTTCCGTTCGTTGCTCTTTCTTGTGCTCAATCGGCTGGGTGGTGTTTTTGATTCGATCGATATTTTAGGCACGTTTTCTGTCATCGAAAAATGCATAAATGGGTGAAATATTCTTAGAAATAAAGGCGGTGTCATGCCAGAACAGCTAGAACGACCGTATTCATGTTACTTGTTATGTACGTTTTTTTCCTGGGAGTAGCAATGCCACAATTCAAGATAGATGCAAGCAACATGGTCATCTGTGACTCTGAAAGAACTTTCTATCACAAGTAAATTGAGCACCAGGTTATACTTTGATATTCGCAAACATAGCGCATGAGACACCTGGAAGTCAAAAAACCAGTAACAGTGGTAAGAACGCAATGCATATTTCCACAAAGAATGCTCTGAAGTCTGAAGGTAGTCCTGCAAGATAGTGTCAATCGTGAATTGTAAACCATAAATGTGTATCTTAGT
>JZLH01S0367307.1:0-10605 GCA_001188425.1 Eucidaris tribuloides
AGTTCAGATTTTGCTCAATATCCAGTCCCCTTTACAAAATTGAGACTGCACAGAAATCGAATGGTGTGTGTGAGAGTGTGTGTCTAGTCCCTACAGCATTCAAGCAATGGACAATGGCTGGAATAGCACACGTTGGAAACTTTGGTATGCCAGTTTCATTAGGTCCAGTTTAGATAAATGCTTTATTAATATTCATTAGTATCCTAGCGACTGCTAGACTATTCACTGTCCACAACCATTGTCTGTTGCTATTGTGTGTGGACAAGGCACACACTCTCACACACACCATTTGATTTCTGTACAGTCCCAATTTTGTACAGGGGTTTGGATTTTGAGCAAAATCTGAACTCTAACTTTTTAGATACGCATGAATTACATAAAACTGATTATTGATATCGTATTGAAACCACCTCCAACAAAAATGTTCACTCTTCAGCTATAACTCAAACTCATGCCAGTATTATCTGGTGTATAGTTTTTGTATTATTACATATCAAAATTAACCAATTTTATTTTTAACACCTAGTACTTGTGGTGTTAACATTCAACATAGTATCAGTATCTATATTGGTCTTAAATTTAGCACCTTAGTTTTTGTATTACAGGGCCTGCCCGCATAAAAATAAATGACATCACTTCAAAGCATTTACATGTGCATACATTGTTGTTATAGATAACAATGAAATGCATGTTACCGTTCGGTTAGAACTTGAACCAACTACATAGCATGCAAACTCGAAATTTAATCTAAATTTTATTTCCTTCGGATTTGATTTCAATTCGATGGTTAATCTATGGCATAATTGTTTGTTTCTTTAAACAGATTTTAATCTCTGGATTGCATGTCAATTCAGAAATGATAAAATATATATTTTTTTAAATTGTGATTCATTATCGCGATAGTTCAAATGAAATTAATTGAAGGTATTACAGAAGTAAATAAAAATTACACAATAGGATTCACAAGAGAGATTGAATAATAAAAAGTAAGTCAATTGAAGGTATTACAGAAGTAAATAAAAATTACACAATAGGATTCACAAGAGAGATTGAATAATAAACAGCAAATCAATTGAAGGTATTACAGAAGTAAATAAAAATTACACAATAGGATTCACAAGAGAGATTGAATAATAAAAAGTAAGTCAATTGAAGGTATTACAGAAGTAAATAGAATTACACAATATGATTCACAAGAGAGATTGAATAATAAAAACTAAGTCAATTGAAGGTATTACAGAAGTAAACAAAAATTACACAATATGATTCACAAGAGAGATTGAATAATAAACAGTAAGTCATTGAAAGTATTACAGAAGTAAACAAAAATTACACAATATGATTCACAAGAGAGATTGAATAATAAAAAGTAAGTATGAACTAGAGCAGTGCGGCTACGCGCAGTCGATGGTATGCCTCCGCATCCGCGTTCCCATTCCAACTGAATTAATTTGAAAAGCTGCAAGTTACCATGGTAGCAAGGAAACCAATTAGATGATATAAGCATAAGTTGCCCTGTGACCCTTGGACAAAATTACAGTAAATTCCTAATTAAAGCAGTTCTTAAATTATCGCGAAAATGAGTCAAATTCGTGACAGGAGGCTTGTTGTGACTTTGACCTCTGACCTTCAAAACTCCCAAAATCGAGATCAGTAAATTGGCTGACCTCTATACAGATACTTCTCCCAAATTAGCATCAAAATCGGAAAGTCAGTACTTCTAATTAACGTCATGAGCCAAATAATACATATTTAAGCCCGGGTGAACCTTGACCTTTGAGCTCCAAAATTAATCAGTTTATGTGCCTCATAATAAATACTTCACCCAAATAAACATAAAAATCTGGCAGGCCATTCTCAATTATCATGGTAACGAGCCCAATCTAGACATATTTTAGGTCGGTGACCTTTGGACCTTTCAGCCTCAAAATTAATCATTTATTGGTGCTAAAAATCAAATACTTCACCCAAGTTTCATCACAATCGACGAGGCCGCTCTTAAATGTTAATCGCTTAACGAGCCCAAAATCAGACATTTAAAGGCCCGTACCTTTACCTTTGGACTTTCACCTAAAATCTAAATCAGTTCATTGCAGTGCTCATCATACTACTTCACCAAGTTACATGAATCGACCAGCACTCTCAACGTATCGCGTAAACGAGCCCAAATCAGACATATTTTAGGCTCGGTGACCTTTGACCTTTCAGCTCCAAAATCTAATCAGTTCATTGGAGCCTCATAATACATACTTCACCCAAGTTACATCACAATCCGACCAGCCACTCTCAAGTTATCGCGGTAACGAGCCCAAATCAGACATATTTAAGGCCCGGTGACCTTTGACCTTTGACCTTTGACCTTTCAGCTCCAAAATCTAATCAGTTCATTGGTGGCTCATAGTACATACTTGGTCCTAGTTACATCAAAATCCGATTGGGCGCTGTCAAGTTATCGCGGTAACGAGCCCAAATCAGACATATTTAAGGCCCGGTGACCTTTGACCTTTGACCTTTCAGCTCCAAAATCTAATCAGTTCATTGGTGGCTCATAGTACATACTTGGTCCTAGTTACATCAAAATCCGATCGGTGGTTCTCAAGTTATCGCGGTAACGAGATCCGGTAACGGACGGACGGACGGACGGATGGACGGACGCACGGACGGACAACCCGAAAACATGATGCCTCCGGCAACTTCGTTGCGGAGGCATAAAAATCATATCAGATAAATATAAATCATGAATTTATGTAAACAGAATAAAATAACACAAACTACATGGCGGGGTATACTTGCATATTGAATGCAGAATGACGCCGTTTTAAGCTGAGCTTGCGTAGACGGACGACCAAAGTTAATAACTGTTCGAAATTATGAAAATGATCAGCTTGTATCGCGTGGCCCAAAAAGAATGCTACATATGCGATCGTTAATTTCTTCAACATCATCCACAAAATGTTATCGATGATTATTTCACGGGTTAGAACATTTCTTTTCCAACAAAATGATACCATGATCATTGATTTTGATTAAGGCGTTTGGATTCTAGGGCTATTTTTCTGAGGCAATGTAATTTCCTAAATTTGCTATTTTTTCAATTCCAGCGATCATCAGAACACCGAAATATTCTCGCACAACGACCTACCATAGAATGGACTGCACTATCCAGTGGAGCAGTGACAATGTAAGCCATACCTTACCATTGTCTTCCGTATCAAAGCGAGACATTCCGGAATGTCTCGCTGTTGTCTGTCTCCCTGCTTATTCTATGGCACGCTTTTATGTGAGAATATTTTGGTGTTCCCAGGTTGGCTGGAGTTGAGAAAGAAACAAATTTCGGAAATTACATTGCCTTAGAAAGATGGCCCTAGAATCCAAACGCCTTACTTAAAATCAATCATCATGGTATCATTTTGTCGGAAAAAAGAATGTGCTAACAAATGAAATAACAATTAATGGCATTTTGTTCATGATGTTGAAGAAATTAACCATCGTATGTGTAGCATTCTTTCTGGGCCACCCTGTATAATATAGATTTGAATACTTTCGAAGGTCGAGGTGACAGCTTGGCTTTAAATGTCATTATTATTTTGTGCAAAATAAGTGCAAATTGCATAAAACTTATTTCGTTTCGTTGGTAATTCAAGGTAGATTCGCCTCGCTTTGCTGAACACCGAACTGGTTGTAAACAAACGGTTAGGAAAATTGATGTATTCTTTGTGTTCGCATTATTTTTCCTCTCCAATTTCCCAACCATTTTGTGTGTGTTTTAATTTATTCAAATCAAGTCACTGTTTTGTCAGATCTTGTTAAGACTTAAGCTTTCCAGCCTGGAATAATTTTACGTAAATATTTGTTGTTTGGTAATAAGGTCTTGTTTATACATGTATATGTAAGAGCTTGCCAAGAATTGTTATAATGTCTGTTCGAATTCCTCATTACAGTGCAGTTGTTACGATGGATGCATACCGTCTGTTATCTTTTTCAGTAACTTGCATGTTTTGTCCTTTGTCCCTTTTGTGTGTTCAGTCCAGTTTTTTTTTCTTTCGTATATGTTTTGTACTTGTGTTGTCTTTGTTTATTATGTACAGTTTTTGTTGTTGTTTTTTCCTAGTATTGTCCAATGCTATGTCTAATTACTGTTAATTGTTTTGGGCGTACCCACCACAGGTATTAGCTTCTTGGGTTTACGCCTTCTTCATTCTTCATTACTTATATCAATTATAATATCGAATGTAAACATTGTATATTTCAGCTTGTGTTTGTTTATATTTGTTAATTTTTTTATGAATGAAGAAAAAAATGTAATTTCAATTAATCCGAGGGTGTGGTGTGTATACCATAATCTTTAGAATATTATATACTATATATGGAAGGTTGAGATGATAGCTTAGCTTTAAACATCATTACAATTTTGTGCAAACTAAGTGCAGATTGCATTAAAATGCTTTCGTCTGGTTGGAAATCAAGGTAGATTAAACTTGCTTTGCAGAACACACAACTGGTCGTAAACAAAGGGTTAGGAACATACGCCGTTGGGTGTGTTGTAAATACCATAATCTTTAGAATATTACTTTCTGCTTAGTTAATCACTTCATATACGAAGAAAATACAAAACAGAGTGAACCACTAAAATGCATGCTATATGAAGTATTTATTCATTGCATTACGTTGAAAGGTACATTTTTTGTGTGTTTCCTTAATTTCCGTAGGGCTCTAGAAGCTTACACTTCTCGTTGTTGAAACATAGTAAATTTGAGGGACCCTTGGGGAACGTCCAATATTATCAAATCCTTCATTAATAGTTTGTAGTATTCAGCCTTGCTGCAAGAGCACCTGATGCCAGCCAAAACAAAACATCGATATTTTTTGTGTCTTCGTTTATTTTTTTATTGAATTTATTTCAGTATTTTGCGTTCAGTTATACATGGAAAACATATAGTGCGACAATAACACAACACTTAAAGGGTAGTAAGTGCCGTTAATAGCATTTTTTTATATTGATAAATGTTTTATTAATCAAATGTACATGTGTAATGTGATATAATATATTGGTCAATAGAAAAATACATACAGATGAATATAGGGACATTTATTATTGCCATGTGGACAAAAATTCTACAACATAGTCCTCCATGTGGAAATTTTGATATTTATATATATAGTATATATATATATAAATATATATAAATATTAATATAATATAATATAGTGAATATAATCGTTTTTTAGAGCGCTGATCAGAGACCTAGTCAGCATGAAACGTGGCGTGACTCGATATCTTTAACTGGAAACATTGTTAAACTGCGCTTAAAGATTGTGTCTATTCAATGGCACGTCAAAAAATCACCTAAATGAATGAATCAGCTGCAATCATATCCAATGTGAAGATTGCTATAATAATCCACCTCTCATAGAGACTTGGGTAAATATTGAAGTTTTGTCAAATCTGAACGTTAAACTTCCATCTTTTTCAAATTATCTCAGAAGCAATCTCAAAAAATAACCGCGACGTCAAACGTGCACTGCCGTTCGAAAATTGTCCGTATCAGTCCGTTTACACAAAGTCTGTGCGGATGTTTAGCCGTTTAAGCCATCAGTGCGCTCATCGCTAGTTCTGCTCGATCCGAACACTATAATTCCCGATTCGCAGTTTGAGAAAAATTGAAATCACACGGAAAGAAACTAACATTCTGGTAACATGTCGTTAATTATTTCTCATAAAACAACAATTCATGACGTAGTGTGATCTCCAAACTTTCAACACCACATTATTGTATAAGTATAAACTACCGTTTGGTATTGGACTTGCACATCCCTGACACAATCTTTAAAGGCAGGGCATCTCTTTTGCATGCCTAAAAATTAACATTGTGTAAATACAATGGCATTTAGAAGAAAACGCTATCTGGGAACCTTTAGCAAATATAGGAGCTATAAACTCAGTTTTAGTAGAATTAAAGTGACCGTTAGACTCTGATTTGAATTTTTTCTCGCGAGGAAAAAATTCCTGCCATAGAACGTACACTAAACGGCTATTGGTTTTCTAGATTCTAGACAATTACTGACCTCCAGATCTCACAGACATGCCCTTATAGCCTAAGGACATGGATTATCCCTTCCCATGTTCCTGGTCTGCGAAGATGTTGGCAAATTAGATCCACTGCCTTTAAATTGATGCCATTAATATCCCCTTGTCTAGTGATATAATGCATTATGATTCTTAGGTAACCATCACGCGTAACACTGTAATATTTGATGACGAGTAATGTTAGTGGAGGATTTAGAGGACTGAATCGCCACCCCCCCCCCTCCCCCGCCCCCATTTTTGTCGACCAAAAACTAGAGTACTAAATGTGGCACAAATGTCCACATGTCCACGGGCGCATACAGATTACAGTTGGGGGGGGGAGGGGGTCAACTCCAAAATGCCTCGCACACATTGACTTCGCCTCACCCCCCCCCCGGAAAATTCTGGATTTGTCGCTGAGTATAGTAAGGAGAATAAAGACCGTTTATGATACTGAGACAACACTCATAATCACAAACGTGATATTTTATAGTTACATGCTGTTTGTTTCACAGTTAAAGGAAAACAGTATAGGATTGATAGCTGTCCTTATTTGGGGATTAAAAAAAATTACTCTATATCATGACTTTGTGCACTTTGTCCACTGTTCAAGGTTTTTGCTCGGAAAATTTCATGGTCAAATGTTCACGACCTTTTAGACAGTCACCGTCAGTACTTGCTGCGACGGGCAATTGTTAGCATTGTATGTTACAGCCCGCTGGATAGATGGCCTGATAGAAATGTCCGACAGAATGAAGATGGCGGATAAAGTTTGTGCGTATAAAAATCTTCTGCCTAAGTTTGTTTTATTGGGGAAATTGTATTAAAATTAAAGTGGAATGAAACCCAGACATCTTCCTTAATTCAGAGAATACAGCACAATGGAAAGAGGGGGAAAATAGTGACAGTTGGAACAAATTTAGTTGAATGGTTCAAAAGTTATGATCGTTCAAAGTTGATTTGATTCTTGTTATGGAGGATGCTTAAATTGGCAACGCTACCCATTTTTTTTTTTTTTGGATGAAAGTGTGGAGAACTTCACATTGGATTGGTACACAAATTTTCAGGATTTTGCAGTTTTCTGAAGTGTCAGTTGAGAGAGTAACTAAATTCTTTCTAATAAAAACATGTCGAAACATTTTGCTATAGGACAACTTCCACAACAAGCAAGAACAAATCAGATATTGATAAAAAAAAATGAGAATACGTGAAAACTTGTGTACAAAACAGTTCTCCACACTTTCATCTGAAAAGCTGGCAGACTTGCCAATTTTAAGAATTCTCCATTACAAAGATTAAATAAACTTTGAACAATCATAACTCATGAACTGTTCAACCAAAGTTGCTCAAACTTTCACTATTTTCCCTCTTTTATTGTTCCGTATTCTTTGAATGCAGGAAGAATGAAGGAAGAGAGGGAGAGCTAGATGGTCTAACTACAATTAGATACAAAACTACTAATCATACTTTGAAGCCTGTATTTGTGATTTTTCGTTATTAGGCGCGCCATCCATTGGTACCATACAAATCCACGGTCTATCGGACCTTCGCTCTTTGTTGATGTCCCTGCATTGTACATGGTCACTGTAAAAAAAAACTAAACACCTTGATAAACACTTTATAAACACTTAAACACGTTTATCTCAAAAAATTATAAACACGTTTAGTCAGAAATTCTGTGTATCACATAAATTATCAAAATGTTTGTGTTTATTTCTGGAACACTTCGCAAACACTTGAACACTTGAATATGAAATCATCAACACGTTGAAATGTTTGGATGTTGAAAATCATAAACTCGTCAACAAACATTTTTTATGAACATTTAAACACTCAAGTGTTTAGCTCTTCAAGAAATTTTTGTTGAAGGGATTATGATTTTCAACACCTGAACTTTTCAACGTGTTTATGAAACGCGTTCAAGTGTTTACCAAGTGTTCCAGAAATAAACACGAACTTTTGATATCAGATAGGTGATACACAGAATTTCTAACTAAACGTGTTATGATTTCCAGATAAAAGTGTTCAGGTGTTTTATAAAGTGTTACAGAAAGGCGTGTATGAAAGTGTTTAGTATTTTAACAGTGTATGGGTTTAATTTATATTATGGTCATATTTAATTCATAGTTTCTCCTCAAGTAAACACATTCAAGACAAATCTTTCCAACGTGAATATACACACTCTTAAAAATTCCAGGTCAGTCTGACTCGGAGAAAGGATCCGTTGGGGGCACACTCGGAAAAGGGTCAAGTTTAACCAAATTCCGGGTCAAGTTTGACCAAAATCCAAGTCAGGCTGACTCATATTTTGATCAACCTTGACCCGGAATTTGGTTAAAATTGACCCTTTTCTGGGTGTGCCCCCAACGGATTCTTTTCCGAGTCATTCTGACCCGGGATTTTTAAGAGTGCACTCCATTCAGTGTATAAGTTTCAACCCATTTGGTTCTTGAGGCATTCTTGATTTCTCCCAATCATGTCACTGCCCTGCGCTGTTATTTTCCATGCACACATGCTACAAAGTCCATAATCAATCATTTAATGTGTCAATACATCAATGCATTTTCATTCGGCGGACTTTTTTTATATCATAGCCAGCTTGTTATGTCACACCGATGTATACTGGTGAGGGATGGGGTATAGCCCCCCCCCCCCCCTCCGCCTCTCGTCCCCAAAATGGTCTCATTAGTTCACGACAAAAATCATGAGTTTATAAAGAATTTCTCCAACCGCCCGCTCACGAATTTAGCCATAATTTCTACATTATAACCACTACACGTTTGACTAATCAACAATTTTTTTTTAAAAATCTCAGTCAAAAGGGAGGATTAAATGTCCAAAGTACATCTGCCATCATGTTTTCATCAACAATCTACCCCCCCCCCCCCGGTGTTTTTTGCTCATTATGCCTTGTTATACAATTCTAATGAATACGCATAGTCAGTTTAGAGAGAACCCATGTCAGGTTTATTATTACAAACCGTATAGTGACATTAGTTTTTCTAACGTATTTCAGAATAATACCGATAAACTGACGATTTGCTCGAAATGTGGAATAATGTGAAATACGTAAAACGTACTGTAAATTCCTCCGTTATACACATCTTTGATACTCACCGCGTGTTAGTGTTTACCCATTGAAATTCAAGCGTTGCTCTTGTACCGTTATATCACTTGTTTGAGGAAACATTTCCATTAAAGTGGTGAAGCAATTAATTAAACTGCCTGATTAACGTCTTAAATTTCATTAAGTAGCTTTAGCATTTAATGTTGTAACTACATAGCTCACAATTCCTTTACGCGTACACAGTTAAATTTGTAGGTGTTTTCAGTAAGTGAGCAAACTGTAGTATACCGTACGTGATACAATTACATATACCAACGCCTTTCTAATACATGTACCACGCGATTAGATATGGATATGGGGGTGCAGTGTTCAGTTCAGTTTGGTTTTATTTCTGTATTTGTCAACATTTTATCTTAAATAACAATGATTACAAAATCAAGTCAATAATCATACAATAAAGGTTTTAGACAATGTCAACAACAATATTAATGAAACATTTCAAGTTTATAATTCAATACAAAAAACTAATGATATGATATGATGTATATTTTGTCGTTGGTAATACAAATGAAATGTTGCTTTGTGGGTTTCCTTTTTTCTGTCGTTTGTATTAGTATAATTTGATATCATTTACACATTTTCAGTGATCAAAACTATTAATCATACTTAGTATATTGGCATTCATTGGTTACAATGCAAGACCTTTTGATATTTGGTAAATTATTAAAAATGATAGAAATAATGGTTAATTTCCTAGATTTGTAATTGACATAAACCAAAATTTTAATAAGTAAAAATATGGGGAATAAAGTAAGTGTGGTTAACAAAATGCAGCAGACCTCGCATCTTAGGCAATAAGCTTGAAATCATGGAGGCCTGGAAGTGAAGTGTTTTGGTGCCTACATGATTTGTATATACAGTATTGATATAAGGCAAGATGCCCATTTCATTTTTTGAGGCGAGTGCACCATCGAAATCAAACCCTAATTAAAACGGTGACCTCTTGCACGTATTTCAAATAATTTCATTCGAAAAGATACCATTTTGTCGTGTCACAATGTAGTATTTGCGTCAAAAAATGTGATCATTGATAAACATAATTTTTCTATGGTTACTTGTGTATAGTTTGTTCAATATCTGTTATACATACGGCGTGTTAATGTTCAAACATATAAACATATTAATCAAATTTAAGTCAAAAAGTTTGAAGTCAGGAATGGAAAGAGTTGTAACCATTTTGTTTGTCTTTCTTTCTTTCTTTCTTTCCTCTAGTTTCTTTATTGTAGCGTATGTATAAATAACATCGCTGTAATATAAATATACATGTGTGTGTGTGTGTGTGTGTGTGTGTGTGTGTGTGTGTGTGTGTGTGTGTGTGTGTGTGTGTGTGTGTGTGTGTGTGTGTGTGTGTGTGTGTGTGTGTGTGTGTGTGTGTGTGTGTGTGTGTGTGTGTGTGTGTGTGTGTGTGTGT
>JZLH01S0367331.1:1653-12965 GCA_001188425.1 Eucidaris tribuloides
CAAACATATACCAATGTACACACCAGCTTCCTCGCTTGAAGGATTTGTCTTGAATCTATTTACTTACGGAACAAGCGTTCATTTACCATTATTAAGTTAATCTGGAGCCCTGATAGAAATTGACCCCATACAAAGCTACATGAAAATTAGACTACATAAGACTTGATCAGTGTACTTGATTCTAGAGTTTTATTTCACAGCAATGACTTCTTCTAATCCTACTATTTCCCTTTAATTTCGACGACAGTATTGATGAAGTATTCCAACGATTACCAGAGATGGAGTCGAGGCCGACCTCGAGGCCGACCTCGAGGCCAAATTTTGCCGGCCTTTGCCTTGGCCTCGGACCAAATCACGTGTACAAAGTTTATGTGCAAAATGTTTCGCAGTGGCCTCGTGACTTGGAACGGTCGACCTCGACTCCATCCCTGGGGAGTACTTCGATTAACGCTTTGCCACCCATTGGTGTCCCAAAATGGTCCACTCCTCATAATATTTTTTTTTTTTTTTTACTTAATGCTCTAGTAACTCAAATCGAATCATGCAAGATCCCTCTGTACGGCGACGACACGGTATTATACTTTTCTAGCAACGAAGTGCACAAGATTGCGTCAAATTAAAATAAAGACATGTCACGTTTTGCTTCTCCTAGAAATGTACAAAATTATGTTTGGTATAAAATGCGAAAAAACCCAAAATGTTTACTCCTGGGTAGTCATGCTAAACAAACATGATTTACGGTATGCTCAATCTAACTGTATATAATATGGAAACGCACGTTGAACACGGGTTGTGTTGAACAGCAAAGTTTGGATGAATATTTTTCATATTATGATAGACCTTGATTATAATGCTGTATTTACTATTGACGTGATTACTTTTATTACCCTATCAGGCTCACCGAAGAACAGCTTTAGACTGTAGTGCATAAGTGACCATCCTCAAGAAAAAAAAAAGAATAAAGAATAATCATAAATGAGCTTTATTTGTTGCGTCTTGCAAAATATAAGAATTAAAAACAAAATAAAGTACCCAGGTCGTATGTCACCTTTGGAATGTAAAATAACATCCAAGATTAAAGGGGCAAGGTATATAATACCTATTAAAATACATTAAGAACGACATTAGCTTTAAAAAAAAAATATCCCGATACATAAAAGCACATAGAGTATAACAGAAAATAATTAAAGTATGACATGCATGTAGATTATTATAATGGTTGTATGAATAATTATTAAAGAAAAAAAACGTTTTGAGAATACTGACTAAAATTACCATGATTGGATATATTCTAGATTATTATAACTTCAATCAAATGCTTCAATTACTTAATACATGTATAAGTATGATACAAATGATTTTCACATACACACCAAGAAATAAAGGTGCGCACAAGGTGCAACTGCGGAGCGGAAATAGCTGCAGAGCCATTTCCACCGCGGTATTTGAGCAAATTTGCATCTTTCAAGGGTTATACAAGTTTGCACTTTTAAATTTCATGCACTTCTTTTAAACAAAGGTTGTTCTTGACAACCTGAAAGCTCGTCCGAGGCTTGTCCGCATAGCAACAAGTAATATATGCAAACTGAATTCCAGCTTTTGAAGTTCATTAAGAAATAACAGGCGAATGGAATAGTTCGTCTGTACGTTCCCGGGAATGAAACAATTAAACATCAATAAAATTACGAAAACGGCCTATAGGTGCAAGTTTGCACATTAAAGGTAAGAAATAATGCATCTTTAACACAATTTTATCGTATACAAGTAAACAACGGCCTAATGGCGTTGTGTTAGAGAGTTCGCCTCACGTCCGAAACGTTGCGGGTTCGAACCCCAGTCGGGTCATACCTATCGACTTTTATTTTTCATGGTGCCCTCATGTACATTTTATGTGCAAATCTGAAAGGTGCAAATTTGCACTTTTCTGAAAGGTGCAAAGTTGCACCTTCAAAGGTACTCCAAGTGTGGCGTTGGTCTGCAACTCTAAAGGTGCAAAGTTGAACTTATTTTTCTTAGTGTGTCGCTCAATATTCATGATTCTATAAATTCACGTCAATATTTTTAAGTCTCGTTTGGGTACATAATTATTAGACATGTCTCTCGATTTTGGAAATTGGCTAGATATGATAATGAACATTTATCATTAATTTGATTTATTGGGAAAGACAATATACTGGCGTCTATCCAGGAGGGGTCGTCCTTAGCTCAAAAGAAAATACTGTAGCTTGAAGTGACAGCAAGCTGGTTAACTTGATTCATCACACACTGAAATTTCCTCCCCATCTTCATCACTGAGAAAAGTGATTTCAGCCTGGTTTTGTTTTCTTTCAAGATGTAGTCTCTTGACCCAACTTCTAGCTGGGGCGGTGCCACAGGGGTACAGAGGGCAGCCGCCCCTAAAATCATCAAAAATTGAAAAGTCTTTTTTTTCACGAAATGTTGGTTTTTTGACATCCCCCCCCCCCATTGATTTTTGTCCTCCCGATGATTTTACCCTGGCGCCACCTCTGACTTCTAGACATATCATTTGGCATTTATAGCAAAGTAGAAATATACCATTTTAAATAAATGAATAAACATATAAATAACTAAATAAACAAATAAATGGATAAATAAATGAACAGATGAATCAATATATAAGTAAATAAAATAAAATGAATGAATGAGTAAATGAATGAATAAATAAATAAATAAATGAATAAATAAATACATCCAATCAATCAATACAATTAGGTTGTGTCTTATATACAATAATGCTTTCTTCTGATGTAGATCGGCTATATGGCGTATACCATCTTGGTCATGTCTATCTACTGGATGACGGAGGCTATACCACTGGCTATCACGGCCCTCATCCCCCTCGTCTTCTTTCCATTCTTCGGTATCCTTGATGCCAAAAGCACCATCAGCAGCTACCTCGCCGACTCCAGCTTTATTCTCTTTGGTGGGCTGGTGGTGGCGTGCGCCATTGAACACAGCAATTTACACAAACGGATTGCATTGCGTGTCCTACTGCTCGTCGGGTCGAAGCCGAGATGGTACAGTAAAATACATTTATAATGTTGCCAGTGTCAGTGTACATGTATTCATCATGGATGTCTACAAAGTAGCGGGGGGGGGGGGTCGAGGGCACAGAAGTGAAGGGGACATAGTATAATTTGTCCCTCCACCTCCGCATCAGCACGTCCTCATTCTTTTCTGCATAATTTAAGCTTTGTGAACTACCGTGGAAAACACAATTTCCTGGGACAAATGTAGCCTACCATAGGAGTAAACCAAGTTCCAAGTTCCAAGTTCGCCTAAGGTCGTGTCGAGTCCCTAAAAATCCCTTTTCAACAGGGCTTTAGAGCTGAAAGCTTGCACTTTGTGTATAAATATTAGGTCGCATAAGATCATGTCAGAAAATACATGCCAAAAAGTTGGAGACTCTGTGGACCAAGCTTCTAACACGTAGCATTAATTGACAACACGTCCCTAAGCCAGTTTTCCATCTGAATTGAGGTAATGCCTGCCTTGTTCACCCATTACAACATAGCTTAAAACACTGATGACTTTGTGGTCATTACTTGAGGCTTGAACTTGTTATGCTGCTGATGTGACATCTGCTTCTTTATGTCTACCGAGTGTATCTAAAAAAGGGGAAACCAAGTTCCATCCACAATAGTTTATTTAATAAACATAAATTATGTTTATTGCAATACGTCATCGCAAGGATAATTTATCACTCTTTCATTTGATATCATATTTGTGATAATTAAGCCTAAGTTATTGAATTACAAACACTTTAAATGAGCAATGTCAAAACTACTTGGCGCACAAGATTCAGGTCTTTCATCAACGCGGTTACAGAAGGTTAGTCACTGAGATCTCCTTTTTTGTTAAGAACAATACGAGAGGTCTCAGTGAATAACCATCTGTGACCTTGTTGTTTGTTTTGTTTCATTCATTCGTACATATTATTGTTCGTACATCGCTCGCATTTCATGAGAATGAACAAAATAATGTTAATCGTAGGCCTAAGTTTTATTTTTATATCATATAATTTACATGTTTGTCTTGTTTTATAGAAATATTGTATGATTATACAGAAATATATATATTTGCATTTTGTAATATTCTGGTAATTATGTTACGTTCATTCGAGAAATACAAAATTAGATATCAATCAATTAATCAATCAATCAATTAAAGTAAACAAAAATCAATAAAAATAAATCAATTAATCAATTAAAGTAAACAAAAATCAATCAATCAATTAATTAAAGTAAAACATAACTGGTATAACTAACTTACTTACTAACCAACAAACCAATGAACCAACTAAATTAACCCTTTATACAGGTTAATGCTTGGCTTCATGTCTACCACCGCCTTCTTATCCATGTGGATGAGTAATACCGCCACCACGGCCATGATGATGCCCATCGCGCAAGCGGTTCTCATGGAGATAGGAGACAAGTCTGGAGATGAGGATGTGGAGAACTGTGAGGTAATAAACGCGTGGCACTAGGAAACAAGTGACAAGAGTCCTTTTTCATAAATGAGCAATTTGTGTCTGTCATTTACAATGACATCAATGTAATTTCACCGTGTTTTGACTTTAATATTTTCAATATTTCTTCTCCAAATATTTCATGGAGGTGCAGCATGCTTAGAATGTTTCCCAAACATGCAATACGTCATATTTGAGGGGGTTTGTCATTGGCTTTCTTCTACCAAAATAGATCAGTATATAGGAGGCTACCAAATTGAGGAAAGGAAGATCTAACATCACTGACGACGTCAAGGCAATTAATCTCATTTGCACCCCTCCCACAAGACAGTAAAATGTCACTCATGCCCTGTGGCTTTTTATGAAGGACGTAACTGTATTTTTGATCAGTTGAAACAATCTTAATAAAAACAAGGCAAAAGCAGGATTGTGTCTCGCCCACCCGTAACTCAATAATACAAAGATTCCCCCATGTACATTTCTAACCCAAATTTGATGTCATAAGAAAGTGTGGAATGTAAAATTTAACGTTTGACCGCAAATGACTGTTGAACAGGCCATTTGACCTCCGATGGTAGAATAACATGAATGTACCCCAATTTCATCTATCACCCAAGTCTGGTTGCCATGATAGCAACATGCGCCAAGTGATATGTCATAAGAGAGTCTTGCAGGTCAACTTTAAAGAAAATCTAAAGTACTGGTTGATGATGGCAATATCTTTCATCAAACTTCCACATTTCAATGGTTCACAGGTGAAAATGTATTACATTTCCATTATAATGTGGGACTAATTCACTTCAAATGTAATAAAATAGTTGTAGGTTTGACAATTTAAACAAGTGAGGTTACCACCTGTACCCCCAATAAGTAACATTGTCCCACATATTGATTTCTGTGCTAGTACTTTGTGTCAACAGTGTGGATTTAAACATTGAAGCGTGTTGTTTCTAACTACTCTCTCCTGTGCTATAGTGACATTTTCAGAATACCAGTTGATATTAAAATTATGTTGTTCTACAAGTACTAAATTCTATCTTTAACACTTGACCTAAAATGACATTTGACCTTACTACGTGACCTCAGACACAATTATAGTATGAAGGTCCTCCAAGTGCACCTACAACCCAAGTCTGGTTGAAAAAGGGAGCAACAAGTACAAATTTATTCGTTAAAGCCTTGCAGGTAAACTTGAACATATGACCTCAATGACCTTTCACCTAACCATGTGACCTCCGATGTTATCATAACATGAAGGGCCCCCAATTGCCCCTACGATTCCAGTTTGGTTGAAAAGGGGCGACGGTTGCTATGTTAGTTGTTTTATAAGAGTCTTGCAGGTAAACTTTAACATAATTTATGCAGGTAAACTTTAACACATGGCATCACTGATCTATGATCTTACCCCGTGACCTTTGACGGCACCACAACAAGAAAGTCCCCCAGTACATCAACAACCCAAGTTTAGTAACAAAGAATGCGACAGTTACAAAGTTATTACAAAGTTATTTGTCATAAGAATGTCTTGCAGAGTAATTGTAATGTAATGTATCACCTAAAATGACCTTACCATGTGACCTCCGACAACATGAAGGTACCCCAGTGCATCTATGACCCAAGTTTGATTGCTATTGAACTAACAGTTTGCCAACTTATGTGTCATAGAGTCTTGCAGGTAAAATTTGACATTTGTGACGGTCGACGGACGGACGCCATTTGAATCTCTCAGACTCGCCTTCACATCCGGTGGGCGAGACAGCTAGATAGTCGTAGTCACTATTACTCCTCCCTCCTCACCCAAAGAAGAAAACGGATTTAAAAGTGTAACAATACTCTACCAAATGTCGTTTAAGAAAAATTATACCTTTTATACGTAATAGTTAACTGTAATGTAGATACACCATTAACAATCAACCACAATTTGTTTTAACTAACTTTTAGGAGTGTTTACCTTGTGTAAGTGGGGGAAAATAATTAATGGTGACAGGCAGATATTACGTCTTTAGCTATAGAAATGAAAGAGAACACATTTGTTATATAATATATTTAAAAAGAGGTTTGCAGATTTAAATTATGATACAAATCGACATTTGACATAACGTCGTGCGCCACTCGTGCGCTGAAGTAATGATTCATTGTTGAAGCTTCCGATACTCTAGGAATATTAATTTGGCCCCTCTTTCCGTATGGTTGGGATGGCCACGATTCGTCGTATTGATACATGTTATACAAATGTATAATGCAAAATATTGCTGTTAGAGTCATTACTCGCACCAAACCTTCCGACAGTATTACACCAATTTTTCTTAAACTGCACTGGCTTCCAGTCAAACATAGTATTGCCTTTAAAATTCTTCTTTTCATGTACCGTTGTTGTCATGGAATTGCTCCTCCATATCTTACTGAATCATTCAAACGTCATCAACCTAACCGGCCTCTCCGTTCCAGTAACAAACTTCTTTACACTCAGTTTGTTGTCAATACATCATGGGGTAGAAGATCTTTTTTATCTGCCGGACCACGTTTGTGGAACAATTTACCGGAAGAAATAAAATCGACTACCTCCTTAACACAATTTAAATCTAACCTGAAAACTCATCTCATGAAAAATGCATTTTAATCGTGATTATCCTTCTATTCATTTTCTTTTGTAAATGTGTCACATTCTCCTCTGTATTTATAATGCGCTATGAGCACCTGCATTGATAGGTGGATTTTAGCGCATTATAAAATGTCATTATTATTATTATTATTAAATGTCCATTTTCCCTCAAATAAACATTGGTGAGAGACCAAGATCAAAACAGAACTAGACACTTTATTGAATTTAGGTGAGGAAAAACTGTTGATCTCGAGAAGAGTAGATTGTTATGGACATTCAATAAGCTATGGAGAACTGGGCACAAAACACTATAGGTATACACGACCGTGACAAGAGCTGGATTTGATATTCAAAGTTTTTTTTCCTACATTTGAACTGCTGCATATCTTGAATACACCAGCTCTATGTCACATGTATTGAAAGGGAAATATCCAGTGCTTCAATAGATGCGGAATAAAAGATATGATTCGTTGTGTTATTGGACTTTACTCTATTGATTTCTTGCCAACATGGCTAGAACTTGCTTAAACGCATTTCAAAGTTAAACTAGTGAATTCAAAATAAAGTAGTTTAAGTGCAACGGATGCAATTTGACAACAAAATGCGTTCTACAAAATTAATATGAACTTTAGAATCACATACAGATTTAAAATATAAAGAAATAGTTACGTGGCAAGGACCAGCGTCAATTTGATATTCAAAGTCTATTCTGCATTTGAACTGCTGCATATCTTGGCTACAAAATCCAGCTCAACGTGGTAGATGTACTGAAAGGAAAGTACCCAGTGCTTCAACTGTTTTAATGTGCCAAAATATAATAGCGACCTTAAATGACGTTAAATAAATAATCTCCTGCCTTGCGGCCTTTGTAAAGAAGTATAATTTCTAACCTTGTACTATTTATTCTACAGCCTGAAAACTTGGCAAATAGTTATTGATGTCACAAAAGTTTAGACACAATTCCATTAAAGACGGAAGAAAACAATTACAACAATTACAACCCTATCTAAAATTCTTGAGCGAATTGTTTATAACAGATTGTACAGCCACTTAACCATGCAAAAAGCTATCGTGAACCAACAATTTGGCTTTCGCTCAAATCACTCGACGGAATTGGCACGTTTATATGCATCAGAATTACTTCATTCTTTTTGTGATGAAAAGAAAGTTGCTTTGGGCGTGTAAGTTGACCTTAGTAAGGCATTTGATTGCATTGACCATGAAATCCTTTTATACAAGCTTAATAAATACGGAGTTAGGGGATTAGCACATCAATGGTTTGCTAGTTACCTTTGTAACAGAAAGCAGTGTGTTCGGTTTAAAAATACTACATCGGCGTTCACGCCAGTATCAATAAGAGTTCCCCAAGGTAGTATACTGGGCCCTATTTTTTTTCTTGTCTTTGTTAACGACCTAATTCGTGCATCTAATGCCTTTTCAATTATTTTATATGCTAATGACACAAACATATTTCTCGCTGACAAAGATCTTGACAGTCTTATATCTCTAGCAAACAGCGAGTTACTTAAAGTATCGGATTGGTTTAGAGCTAATAAATTAAAACTTAATATATCGAAGACAAAATTTATGCTTTATAATGTAAAGGATGCAGTTGCTCCCAATAGTATCGAGTTAAAACTTAATAATGAACGTATTTGTCAAGTAGACAGTTTGAATTTTCTTGGTCTTATCATTGATCAAAAATTATCTTGGGCCAAGCACATACAGTACATATCACGAAAAATTGGTATGTATACTGGAATTATGTACAAGTTACGTCCTATATTGCCACTGCATGCTTTACATAAACTTTATAATACATTGATACTGCCACATTACACTTATTGTAATTTAATTTGGGGGCGAACAACTACTTCCCATCTCAGAAGACTAATGGTACTGCAAAAACAAGCCAACCGACTTTGTACCGGGTCCCACTTTCGTGCACACACTGATGAATTATTCAATCGCCTTGGCGTCTTAGCTTTACTGAAACTAATCACCTTTAACACTTGACTTTTTATGTACAAATTTAACCACAATATACTCCCTCCAGCTTTCGCTACATACTTTAAGACCCACTCTGCAATTCATTCAAAGTACACACGGCAACAGTCAAACCTTTATCCACCATCTTTTCGAACAGCCTGCGCTCAAAATCAATCCATAAAATATCATGGCACTAAAATCTGGAACTTTGGAATCCCAGTTCAATTAAAAACTTTGGCTTACTAAAACTTTAAAAACACTTTCCGTCTGTATCTTACCCGGCAAAACTCTTAAATTCGTATCCTTGTATATATTTCAGTCCTGTTAGTTTTTATTTCCAGTTTTAAATTTACCACGTGTTCTTGTAATTATGTTTGCTTAGTTTTTGTTGTTGTTGCGTTGTTGTCTTTGTTTTATGTGAGTAATCCATATGGAATATTATGTTTAACATTTCTAATATAGTTTTGTATGAATCTATTAATTTTATATTTGTTTTAGGGTGCACGCAATTTAATCGAGCCCCTGGCTTTTTATGACGCGTTCCTGTTACACTTTTATACTTTTATACTTTGTTTTTACGTGAATTTTCTGAATAAATGTGAATTATGAATTATGAATTACATTAATTTTAGCACCATTTTTAAAAATCTTTCCACGCACATGAGGAAAGATTTGTTTCATGGTCATATTATAGTACTAACAGAAGGCTATGATAATTGAACATTAATTTGGGATTAATTAATCATTTCCCTATGAAATAGCATGAAAATTGTAGCGTGTTGTACATGTCGTCTGGGACACCTCTGCGACCCGTGTCACACACGTATTTGCCTCTATTTTAGTCAAAATGAATTCACTCCAGCCGACTACTCGTGTATATTACCTTCCCACAGTACCATACAATAACAATGAAACTGTTTTCAGAGTGTAGTCATGGAGATTTAAATCATGTTATATAAAGGTCAAAGTTTTCAGTAACGGAATTGCTCTAGATGTCTCGAATCGTTAGCAACAATAAATTCATATCAATGGTATCAAAGGTTAGTGATATGATTGGGAACATTTGAAAATGCCTCAAGAACCAAATGAGTTGAAATATATACCAACTATACACTAGCAGGAGTGGATCTCCCACCTGGGAGGATTTGTCTGTAATTTGTTTACTTAAGGAGAATCAATCATAAACATAGGAGTATCTTAATTTTATCCGGGGACAATAAAAATAAACCCCATAGAGAGCCACACAGCAGGTTTCCGTGCTACGAGTGATATTGACATTATTTATTTTAGAATGAGTCAACGTTTGGCTACAAGATTTTCACAGGAGAATCCTTGTATAGTTTACTTGATTCTAGAGTAGTTTCAGCCCAAGTTGAGGACTACCCCCAATCATGTCATTTACCTTTGGTATATCTCTGGAATATCGGATTCCCTTGGGAGTAAATTTCTTTGTGACAATATAAAAAAGCACTACAAAGTTTCAATTATTTTAAAGAATCACGCACTATATTATGCAAATACTGGTGTTCTACTCTATTTTTTTTCTTCAAAGTCAGACAATAAATGGAACCACAAACCCAAACTTTTTAAGATATGTAATCGAAAATATGATGCCTTGTACTTGATTTTATTTATAGACTTGAGATTAAAGTCCATGCCAATCCAGCTTAAATTTGCATGGACGCGTTTTAGAGTCAAACGAGTGAACCTGAAAAAGAAAACAACAAGAGCAAACTGATGCAATTTGCCAACACAGCGCTTTCGCAACTCATGTTTGTATTAGTTTCCCAAACTCTACTGTTATCATCATGGTTACAAATATGAACTTTAGAATCACATTAAGATTAAAAAATACACATTGGTTTCTTGCCAATTCAGCTTGAGCGTGCATCAATATTCCTACATCATTATAGAGTCTAACAAGTAAACAAAACAGTAAACTAGTTGCAAGATTCCAATGGTTACAAATATAAACTTTAGAATCGCATAAAGATTAAACAAAATACACATTGGTTTCTTGCCAATTCAGCTTGAAAGTGCATCAACATTTATACATCATTGTAGAGTCTAACAAGTAAACAAAACAGTAAAATGGTTGCAAGTTTCCAACACAGTGCATTCGAAAATAAACACCACGTCGTTTCCCAATAAAATCCAAAGGTCGCCGCGGAGGGGAAGGGGGGGGGGGTCGGCACTGGCCGCTAAATATCAAACATACACAAATCAGGA
>JZLH01S0367352.1:0-15658 GCA_001188425.1 Eucidaris tribuloides
TATAATTACATTTACTAGATGAGAAGACACTCGAAGACAGATAGTATGTTACATAAAGGGGTTAAAACATAAACCGTTGCTGTGAGTGGATGGGTGTGATAAAACAATATTGGCCCATAATGGATCAACTAACTTCTTCACAATGCGTATCCATTTGGAAGCCTGGAGCACAGATACACCGACCACTATCCTTTCACACACCCCCATTGCTAACACACTGACAGTCTGGCTGGCTTGGCTCAATGATGGTCCCAATGGCAGCCCACATCCTATTATAAGATTAACAACAACTCACTTCACATTAAAAAAATGACACTTTCATTACTCGTTTGCTGCGTGGCTAATGTGTCATTGAGTGAATGGAAAAATAAAACTTAGTGACCCCGCTCATGTCTATGATCCATCTAGAATGAATTCAACAAGGCTTCATTTTTTAAAATCCTTTGCTCGCAAAATTTACTTTGTTCTTCCATTTTTTATTAGAGTTCATCTCAGGGTTGATCAATTTAAGCTGTAGCTAATTTCTGCCCAAATGATAAGCAACGTAATTGGTATCATAATTGATGTACAAATATCACGCGGGAATTTTGAGACACACGATTTTTATTCGCGGTGGCGGTATAAGTTGTTCTTTCTTGAGACAGAGGTGTGAATATTGTGTGATGTTATTTATTCCAAAATGCGAGTTTAACCCGTTTCGCGATCAACTCTTCTATGGATTAAAAGGTTTAGTTTATCATTATTTTCTTTAATAAACCGATCACGTATTTCATCATGGCCGCTTCATCTACGTTGACCTTAACACTTTGACAAGTGCTTATCGGCGAACTGTTGGCGCCAGGGTTGACTTCACTGCAGGGTACGATCGGCGAAGCTTGTCGCCGAGAGACAAATCGGAATCATATTTTTAATTGGATGACAAATGTCAACTGAAGTTCCTACGTAATCACATTTATTCGTTAAAATGAGTACATAATGAACCAACATAATGAAGTTAAAATAGTTTGTCTTGATAGATATTTGCGATTTATACAGAAAAAACGTACAATTTGGTAAGGTATACACATTAGTCCGAGAACATCCAGTCCCTGACGTTAACACACCTGGATTTTTAGTCCCTTAGCACCCAAAGTGTTAAGCTTAAGGAATCTTCAGCAGCTTCTAATCATCTTGTTTGGAGTAATAGGAAAATTGGATTTATGAAGTACTTTTAGAGATTGGATTAAAGGATTAAGAGTATTCATAAAAGGTAGCGCGTATTTCTCAGAAATTTGAAGATGATTTTACTTCTGCAATTTCAAATAATATTACATAACAGAAACAATTATCTTCACTTATTCGTATCTATGAAAAAACACCATTAAGTTATCATGTAACTTGAAAAATGGCAATCTTATGGAATTTATATTACAGTGGCATATTTTAGGAGCTGCTCGCATGTGACGTCACAAAATTTAAAAACTTTTAAACCTAATACTCTGTTATTCTTTGGTGGATTTTTCGCCAAACTTTCATTTAAATGTTTCTCTCAATGTTCTGCTTTTATTGAACCAACTTGATGTCAGGGGTGAACTTGCCTCTTAACTAAGTAAAGACGGTTGAATTGTGATAGTGAGAGGCATTTCTTTTACATGCTTCTGCTAAGCGCGAGAGGATATTTATAATTAGGGAATAATATTATGTAACGTGGTGATGTTGAAAAAGAAATATACTTCGGATTTTAACAATATACGTATCACCATTGGGCGTCTATATCATATTTTTTCTGGTAAAATCCTACATACTTCTACACGATTTATTCAATATGCTTGTCCATCTTAGTATTGTTTAATATTCACACCAGCAATCTCGGTTAAACGATTTAATCTTTGCTTCACTTACACCTACAGTGTTTCTTTGATTGCAAGCCAAAGCAGCTCTACAGCACCTTTCATATTTTCATTGAATAACCATGGTTTTATTAATGTCGTGATTTATTTCCAAGCAGTATTGAGTTTTGGTCTATCCTTCTGTATCAGTCATAAGCGATTTTTATTAGGGGGTAATTCAAAATTTAATGGAAGAATAGATGTTCACAGTTGTACATGGCACGCGGTGCGTGCAAGATTTTCCTATTAGAAACGCATTGATGCAGTTCTTACATTGGAAATTGGCTCTATGTAAAGACAGTATAATAATTGATTGATAATGTAATAATTGTAAGTGCAATAGAAAAAAGGCCCCTTAACAACACACAAACACACACACACACACACACACACACACGCTATAATACACTCACACACACACACACAACACACACGTCGCGGAACTCACACAACTCACACATACACACACACACACACCTAACACAGCACGACCAGTTACTTGTACCTAATGATTCTATTTTATTTAATGTGTGATTCAACTCATTCAATTACTAGTTGATTGTACTTTTATTTATTTTCAATATAGTTGATATGTATTTGTATTTCTGTTTATAAAGTATTTTATCTATTGATTGATTGAATGATCTTGATCTCGCCAATGTTTGATGGACCTGACTGATGATTGATTTGGATTTGTATTCATTAAAAATTCCAGTCTCGATTTTTTTTCTACGGGTAACTTCATTTAAGTATTGTTCTGATGACATGTAAAGCTTTATTAATTGATGATTATATACTCATGTTCGGTCATATCATCCCTTATTTTCTTCAAAGCTTTTTGTTAATCGCATAAATCCGTGTCAAAAGCGGTATTTACCAGCAAACATGTTGTATCGATCGCGCAAGAGCGTGACACGGGCATTACACTGCATTTGCCCTTCGAATTACCGGGCGCCGTGAATTGCGATGAATTTCTCGGTAAGTTCACTATCTTGTCTGTCTTCTGTCTTGTCTGTCTGTTTGTTGATTTTTGTGTTATTAATTTCATTCCGACTAAAAAAAATACACTTTTATGTAGAGTGTATGGATACTAAATATTTCAATCGCTGTTGAGAAGAAAACTCGACGGGCTCGATTTAAAACGGAGCGTGTTTCACCACGGAACTATTCATTGTCTTACGCTTGCAAAAACATTTCAAAGACGGAATTTTTTGTCATTAAAAAATTGACAACACTCTCGTTAGAAGCGAAGTCCTAGGAATATCAACCGTACGAAATATATCATTCTTTATCGTGTTTTTAGTCGATGCTTAGTAATTTAATTATTTTCTTTTCGTATCTCTGGTTTACAGACTGTTTCACAAACCCGTTGTCTAAACGTGAAGGGAAGTAAAAGAAACTTGCAACGAAACTATCAGTTGCTTTATTGTACACTGTAATAATCTGATTACGAAGGCTTTAATTGGCGACGATTCGCGATAAGCTTGTGATAATATTGCGTTTATCAGAATTTGGTCTAAATTGCTGAATTTGTTAAATGCCATAGACTGCCATTTATTTTATCACGTCATTACTTGCGAAACGTTTGCCAAGATATTTTATGAGTAGGGGAGAGAGAATAGGGAGAAGTGAGACATAATAAAGAGCGCGCCAATTTTCGTGCATATTGAAATTGAATACATACAATTATATCAAAAACATATTGTTTCTAGAATTCAACACTTAACAGATGTGTACTGTTTACAGGACAATATAGATAGATATGAAGGAAACTGAAACTTTGGCTCGGGATACAGATTCGGCTTCCCGACCTAGAGGACCGTGGTTCGAGTCCACGCCATGGTGGTTGTGTCTTTGGGTAAGGCACTTTATCCCCATTACCTAGTCCCTCGGATAGGACGTAAAGCCGGAGGTCCCGTGTTGAGACAGGAACACCTCAGCACGTAAAAGAATTCACGCACTTCATCGAAAAGAGAAGGGTGAAAACCCGGTGTAGTGGTCACAAAACAATATGCATATCGGTTCATGGGGCTGGATGCTTATGGATAATAGTGAGTTCCTCTTCTAGTCCCTGCCATCCGTTATGATGGCAAATCAATACAACATGTACTACTACGACTACTACTACTACTGCTCATTAGTAGTAGTAGTAGTAGTAGTCGTCGTAGTAGTACATTAGTAGTAGTATCATTACTATGATTATGATGATATGGATTATTATTATTATCTTCATAATTTTTATGGCTTACATATCTTGATTTCTTACAGCGTGTTCTCGAGACCCCTGTAGAAACGGAGGAACGTGTAACGAACAGCCTGGTGATATGTTCACCTGCACCTGCCCTCCCACTTTTTCAGGAGCAATTTGCGAAAACCGTGAGTCAGTTCATTGAATCTTCTGTTGTCAAGTTCAGCTACCTCGCGTTAAACTTTCACTCTAAATGCGGAAATCGATTCTTGTCGAAATTAGGCTTACAGTTTCCAACATCTGACCAATTATGCAGATGAACTGTGAAATTATAGATATTAAATTAGAAGTAGAGTGCGAGTGAATGTCAATTTATCACTGAAATCGTAGTGTATGGATTTAAAGAGGTTATGTCGTTGATTATGAAACTAAATTGTCAAAATGATCATTGGAATTATGGTTAATTTATTGACTTTGATGGATATACCATCACGGATATTCCCTCAGAACATTATAACTGACTCATTCTAACTGATCTGTAATGAGTGCTGTAGGTATGAGATGCAGGTGTGAAGCTAAAATATATACCGTGAAATAAGAGTAAACAGGTGGCCACCGTGACGGGTATTGCACCCTTTATTTTTGGATGAATTATGGTGTTTTTTATAAGTTCTCTGGTCTTTTGATTTTAACACCGGAACCACCAGGTTTCCTTTCTATCCAATGAACGTGGTAATGAGGTAAACTGGTTAACTGTATTACACAAGGACACAACCAGCATGGCATGGAAAACTTGGACTTCTTGCGTAAGAAGTCGTGGTTCTCCAGAATCTTATACAAAAAAAATGGCAATTCTTCTGATAATGATGACGGCAGTGATGATAGTGGTTGCTCTGATGCTTGTGGTGGTGTTGTTGACATTGATGATGATGATGATGATGATGATGATGATGATGATGATGATGATGATTGTTACCATAGTAATCCCCATTAATACAATTATTTGCCGGAACCACGATCACTTTTTTCATTAAAATCATTAGATTCGCAGAGAAAAATGAAATACATGTACCTATAAAATGAAAATTAAATAGAATTGAATAGCCATTATCTTTGTAAATACATTTCATCGTACAACGCTTTCCATATTCTTTCAGTAAACCCTTGTTCTTCATCACCATATTTCAATGGTAGAACTTGTATTCCTTCAGCAGACTTCTCGACCTTCACAAAAAGTCATGTAGCTGTCTATCGTCTTCTTATCTTTTTTTTCTCTTTTCTAAGCGCACAGAGACCCTGTCAAGGGTATTATGCGCTATACAAGAACGGCGCTATTATTATTATCATCATTAATATTATTGTTATTGGAGTTTTATATCCACTTATCTGATGACAAAATGGAATTAGGAAGTGGACTCAAAATATGAATATGTTGAATATTCACTCTGTAACACGTATATGAATGGGAACGTATCATGTTGGTGGTAGTGGTGATGATGATAATGATGATGATGACGACAACGACGACGATGACAACGACGACAGTAAAGGTGATAATCGTGATGGAATTGGTAATGGTGATGATGGCAATCATAATAATCCACATGATTCTGACTATTGCCGACACCACGATCACCAATTGCATTCATATCATCAGGGCCAATACGCCAAGCTTTGAAAAATACCTCAAAAATAAAACGGAAAAAATGTTATACGCATTTTGGTCTCTGTCGCTACACGTATGCTATAAATTTGTTTGTATTACTTTTTCGATATTTTTTTCAGCAAACCCTGCTTCTTCGTCACCGTGTTCACCATTTACTTTCAAATCATCAGTGTTCCTTAGCAGATCTTTGAAATAAAAACCCTCAAAAGTTTAATCAAACAATTTTTTTCTTGGTGTGAATGCCACGGCGTAAATAGATTTGTTAGTATTATGTTTTTGTTTTTCTTACAGTTAATCCTTGTCTTTCGGCACCGTGTCGGAATTTTGGGACTTGTATGCCAACACAAGACTTTATGAGCTTCACATGTACCTGCGCTCAGTTTTTTTCAGGAACACGTTGTGAAGCATGTAATTTTTTTTATTCAAAATGTTGGATATTTTTATTCACTTTTGTCACCAAGTCATGTGGAATTGCCAAGTGAGCTCTTATAATGGAGGTGTTGTTACTGCAGTAAACCCTTGTCTCTTGGTACCATGCAAACATTCAAGGACTTGCATACCTTCTTAAAGTAACAGGAACACTCTATCAAACTAGTGTATTCTTTTTATCCGAATGTTGGCTTTTTATATCCACTTATCTGAATGAATGACGTAAAATTGGCAAAAATATTTACATTAGTACTTATTATGAAATAGTAATAATAGTAAGAATAATAATTTAAAAAAATATATATTTGGCGCTCAACCCAAAAAGGACTGGGGGAGGGGCGACGATGGCCCCCTCGACGTTTCGCGCAGTTATTTAGAAACGCACAATCGTATTACCGCGTAATTCTATGACCTTTTTTTTTTAAGTTTTGCGCAACTTTTGAGACCAAATTCGAGACAAACGGCTACAGCATCGCGACGCCCCATGACTTTTCATGAGACAATGTCATGCCAAAAATGGCCAAAAAATGGCTCATTTATGTGATTTGTTTACAAAGTCAATGGAATTTGTCTGATATTTTGAAATTCATAAAAAGGTCATTATTTACTATTATAATTGACCTTCATAATTAGTTTTCAGCTAATTTTGGTTTTTAAATGGTCTGCAATAAATTTTATGGAAAAAAACAATAAAAAACAAAAGTTGCAAAAACAATGAAATACATAAGAAATTCGAAAAAAAGAAATACATCAGGAGAAAATTGACTTTTGCAATTTTAAATGATGAAAACTAATTAAGAAGGTCAAAAAGATCACTTCCGCAAAAAATTACAACATTTTAAGTGAAATTGAGTGTTTTATATGCAAATTATGTTTTTTTCATGCATAAATTTGCATAATTAATTCATATTAATTAGAGATTGATTTTTCCCCCAAAATAACTATACAGACTTGCAGTCTATGTTGAAGGGAACCTGCATGCCAAATTTCAGCGCGGTTGCGCGCTCCTCGGCCGAGATTGGAAGGGGGGCATCATGCCCCCCCCCCCGTCAACACCTCCGAAATAGCCCAGTCCTTTTAGGGTTAAAACAGGCGCTTGTAAGCGCACTTTTGTTTGTCTATAATTTTATATCAGGAATCAAAGTTAAATACAAATGCAAAAATTATATGAGAAACTTTATATAGTTCAAAACAAGAGATATATATATAAATTCATGAATACTGAAAATCAAAATTAGTGTGCATCCCTATTGACCGACCTACAACTGGGACATTCCAGAGAATTATTTATCAAAATGGTAAGTAAAAAATGAATGTAAATATTATTTTATTGTTGTTGTTTTGCAGTTGACCCTTGTCTTTCATCACCGTGTCAAAATTCGGGGACTTGCATTCGAGCACAAGATTTTACGAGCTTTACATGTAACTGCCAGTCGCCATACACAGGTCCCACGTGTGAATCAGGTACATTTTGTTTTCAAAAGGTTTGGTGTCATTTCGCACTAATTTGATCAGATTTCTATCGAAGTGTCTTCAAATTCACAACAGTATTCCAAGAAATAATCTTTGATACTGAGAAAATTTGTAAAAAAAAAGTAAGAAAAAAGAAAGAAAATCCCAGTAATATTCACATGCAAACATTTCTACGGAATGTTAACGCAAAATTCCGGAAGTTTTATCCAATGATCTTCTTCCATTTATGCAAAAGAAAAAGAAATGAAAGAATATCAAGTGGTATTAATTTGGCTAGTTGAAATAAGACAACTTTGTGTACTAAAATTGACAGAGGAATAAGTTAAGTCTCTGTTTCTAACCAGATTAACTATTTGGTCCACGAACCAGTGGAAATTGAATTTCCAATAGGACAATAAGTTCATTTTCAAGTAAAGTCAATTCGAAAGTGTATGAATACATGCTTCTTGGCTTTATTAAGACCTTCATTAACGCGCATTATTGTGCACAATTAAACAAAATCAGTACTTACTTATATTATAACCAACAGCACGTTTGTTCAAGCCATTGTTAAATTAAAGATTATTATGGCATCATTTTCTGTGTTGTACATTTGTATCGCAGCCAGCTTGCTTTGCAATTGGTGTAATATGTGATTAATAAGGTTAATTTGATTCAATGTCAACGACTGGCTTATTGAGTTTGGCAAGAACGCTGTCTGGTTCACTAACTCATGGTGCCCAGATCATATGTCCTGTATGTGTTTGATGTAACCTCGTGTTTGCAGAAAAAAGGGTGTAAACATATCACCAGAATTTGCTCTTCACTTTTAATAGCAGGTGTATCTTGGCATTTGTTTTCTTTGTTTCAATTCGTTCTTACTTACCATAACAAGGTTTGTGTAAGCTTTACATCCCCAGTGTTACGTGGCGTCTATCCAGAATTTATGCTTGTTATTTTTATGCGTTTTTAAATTTCATTTTAATACACCGATTTTGTCTTCAAACTTTTAAGTTTGGTATTACAATCTTATTTGTACTTGTGGTGCTCTGACATATCTTCACAATAAATATCATCTGGACAACCACCCTCTGGAAAATAATCACTAAACAATTAACCCGGGATAATTACTCCGGGATATTACCACCCGACAATTACCACTCGGATAATTACCACCCACACAATTACCACCGAGGCAATTGCCACCTGGAAAATTACCCTGGACAATTACCCCAGGGCATTCATCCCCAAACAATTACCCCGGACATTTATCCCCTGGAAATTACCCCGGGACATTCATCTACTGACAATTACCACCGGACAATTACCCTGGATAATTACCCCGGACAATTACCCCAGGATTATTCCCCCCCCCCGACGATTACCCCCGGGAAATTACCACCTGAACAATTGCCACGCCGACAATTACCAACCTGACAATTACCCAGGACAATTACCACCCAGACAAATACCACCTGGAAAATTACCTAAGACAATTACCTCGGGACATTATCCACCAAACAATTCCTCCCGACACATTTACCCTGACAATTACTCCCGGACAATTACCCCGGACAATTACCACACGGACAGTTATCAACCCTTTATGAATTTCACTCTCTGGAGTAAAGTTAAGGGGATTTAGAGTGTGTGTATCAATTACAATCTCCTTAGTTTCACTCCACTCTTTTGTCATTAAATTTAGTTTTGAAAATTTATTTATTCTAATGACAAACACAGGCACTTAAACACAGACGTCTAAGCAAAAGAATAATAACTGGTAGTCTTTGTTAAGACCTATTTCTTATGTATCCTGTCAGGCCCGCAGCCTTGCGATTTAGCTCCTTGTTTAAATGGAGGAACATGTATTAACCAAGGCTCGACGTTTTCATGCACCTGCCCTGTACCGTTTGCCGGACCGCGATGTGAAAATCGTAAGTTAGTTATTTATGACCCAAGTTGTTTTAATTGTTTAATGTAGTTAATTACGTGTGATAAATCTGATCACCTTGCTGTGATTAAGTTGTCAATATGAATTAATGACAGTACTATAGGAGTTAGTAAAATGCATTGCACAGCTATTTTTAGTTCAAGCACCAATTCACACTTCGCTTTCTGTATCAACAATGTTCTCCTTTTTCTTTCTACTTCACTATTTGTCACACACCAGGCCCCTATGTAAGGTGTGTTTTTTTTTATAAAAGATAAATTTGAATTTATTACAAAACTTACAATATTCCTTCGGAATCTGAAACATGTTATCACAGAGAGTATGAGGAAATTTCGAAGGAATGTCAGTCACTCGGAAAACGTGAGGTTAAAACCTTTTCTTACCGTTTAGAACTCCTAGATAAAGGAAGACCGCATATATGTGTGTGTGTTTTTTTTAAATCAAGCAGGGCTCTTTTTTAAAGCATTAAGGGTTCTAAACTTTTACTGTCGAGATGGATCGAATCATCGCTCTCTTAAAAAAAAATGGGGCATCAACATTTTCTACATGTAACAAATGCTGCCTTTGTTGTGTGGTTGAATACATTTTATATTTGACACCTCCCTTCCTTCGATTGGGCCTGAAATAATTGCCAGACCAAGTGTTTCAAGAAATGTGTTCACTTGTGTTTGTGCATTTAAGAACTACTTGAGCAAGGTCTGCAATAAAAAAAAATTACTAACACTCGCAGAAATGAAATTTCGCAATTAAACAGGTGTGAATTCACCTTAGAATAAAGAATGTGCGATAAAACTAATCAAGCAGCTCTTGGAGAACACTAGTTAATGCTATTTGTTTTTTCATGAGGGTTTTATATGAATGGATGTTACCCCCAAAATTTATGTAGGCCGCATAGTATGCCGCTTTTATGTGTGAAGCTGGGTACTTGCTACTTTCCTTTGCAATAATTTGTGCGGGTCTATGTAAATGGCGTGTGAGAAAGCGAGTGTAAATTCTTTCTCACATCTTCCCCACTTTAATACAATTTAAGCCTTTCCGTTTTGTTAAAAACGTATGAACGTATTTCATTCTGCATGTTATTGAACTTCTTTAGTACTTTTGCCAATAAAGATATTAGATTTATTTATACCGTATATTGATATATACTTGGTTATAAAAATGTATGAGCAGAAGCGATGAATTACGTCATTGCATAGTCAGTTTTGTTTATTGGGCTATTTATCTAATTTTTCTGTCATAATGTATATTTATGCATTTCAAACCACCCTTTTTGAATATAGAACACATTTTCCGTTATGTTGACCTGCTATATTGAAAGAATACAGATAGATGCATAAATATAATAGATCGCTTGGTAATGGATTATACAGTTATTTAATATGAAAAAATAGAATACAATACCATAGTCTCAGGGCTAAATTATATTTAACTTTACCTTGCAATCTTCACAATATCATGAATAATAAGAATTAACAAGTGAACTTTAAAAAAAAGTGGCGGTGTTTTGATTTGTGTACAAAATTCCTCAAATAGATCTATTTTAATTCAGTTGTAGCTGCCTTGTAACCATATGTCAAGCAAAAAAATATTTCAAGATACTTCAATTTATTGCACTAACTTCGTAAGCGTAAATGTCTTTCTCGTCTCTATTTGTTGCACTCACAATTTTCTCCTCAAATTCTGCAGCATGCTAAAAATAAAATGTAAATTTAACTGCACATTTAGGGGACTGTAGACTGCGGTCGTGCGAAAATGGAGGCACGTGTGGCTTGACACAACAAGGGTTATATGAATGCACGTGTCCTGTATTCACAGATGGCTTTTTCTGTGAAAATGGTGAGTATAGTTGGTGAATAAATTAGCAGAAAAATAAATGCCATTTGCATGCTTTCAAATTTGTGGTGAATCTAGTTCACTAAACTTTAGCACGTCGTATATTCGATTTATTTCCTTAGAAGAATTTTGGTGATCGTGTAACGAAGGGAATGAATATGTCTTTGAAGTGACATTTAAGTGGACAACCAGTTTGTAGAATTTTGATTGAATATTTGAGTAAGTAAGAAGTGCCGTAGACGTGTGTATTGAGATAGGAGAGTTAATTTGATATTCAAGTGAGTAATCAATTAATTGAATGATGGCGGACAACTGGATATTTGAGTAACTAGTAAAGTTACTGCAAGTATTATTTAATGTCCAATTCATGAGAATGGCTTTCCATGTGATTGAATATTTAAGTAGTTAGAAGTTATGTGATGGGACATTAGAGTAAATGGTAAAGTGAGTATTTGTGTTTGGATAGTACAGAATTCAATTGAGCGGGCAACTATGGATCATGGATATTGTGGTGTGACTACATTGCATATTGATTGACTCTATACTGTAAAAGTACTAAACACTTTTGTAAATAATTTTTGTTACACTTTATGAACACTTGAAACGCGTTTATCTGGGATTCATGAAACATGTTACATAGGTGTTGAAAATCATAAACGCGTCAACAAACATCTTTGCGAAGATCTAAACACTTCAGTGTTTTGATTATCATAAAAAATATTTTGGCCTCCTAAATTTGGCCCCCAACCCTTGAAATTTTCACTGAGCGACTTTTCGGCAGCTATTTGGCCGTGAAAAGAAATAATTGGCCGCCAAAATTTTCCTTCAAGAGCATGTGTGGGTTGGTGGGTAAAGGTATTAGTTGACCTGTGGTGGGGTATGGGGATGCATGTGTGACTGTGTGTCTAACTTAACGTACTGGGCTATTTCGGAGGTGTTGAGGTCGGGGGGGGGGGCATGATGGCCCCCCGTCTGATCTCGGCCGTGGAGCACGCGACCGCGCTTAAATTTGGCATGCCGGTTCCTTTCAACATAAACTCTAAGTCTGTATAGTAATTTTGGGGATAAAAATCAATCTCTAATTAATATGAATTAATTGTGCAAATTTATGCATGAAAAAACATGATTTGCATATAAAACATTCAATTTCACTTGAAATAATGTAATTTTTTGCAAAAGTGATCTTTGTGAGCTTCTTAATTAGTTTTCATCATTTAAAATTGCAAAAGTTAATTTTTTCCTGATGTTTTGCTTTGTTTTTCGAATTTCTTATCTATTTCTTTGTTTTTGTAACATTTGTTTTTCATTTTTTTCATGAAATTTATTGCAGACCATTTTAAAACCAAAATAAGCTGAAAATTAATTATGAAGGTCAATTATGAAAGAAAATAATGACCTTTTTATGAATTTCAAGATATCAGACAAAATTCTATTGACTTTGTACACAAATCACATAAATGAGCCATTTTTCGGCCATTTTTGACATGACATTGTCTCACGAAAAGTCATGGGGCGTCGCGATGCTGTACCCGTTGTCTCGAAATTGGCCTCAAAAGTTGCGCAAGACTTTAGAGAAAAAGGTCATAGAATTGCGCGGTAATACCATTGTGCGTTTTAAAATAATTGTGCAAAACGTCGAGGGGGGCATCATATCCCCCCCCCCTGTTCTTTTAGGGTTAAGGTAAAGGTTTGCATGTCTTACTACTGACCTAAATCCTTTTTTTTCTTTTCACAGAACTCCCGTGCCTTTCGGAACCTTGTCAGAATGGAGGAACATGTTTCACTAATTCACAGGTTGGCGAAGATTTTTTTTGCATATGTGCCATTGACTACACTGGTTCCATATGCGAGATTCCACGTAAGTAGTGTAACAGGTTTCATTTTGTCCCCCCCCCCCCAATGCAAGTACAATTCCCGTCTAGTTAGCAAACAACAAGCACACTTGCTGAGTTCCTAAATATCCGGTGATATATTGTTTTGATATTGCCCCCAAATCCCGGCCTTTATGGCCCTTAGTCGTTAGTACCCAATTCAAGTATTACTTGGATAATATGTGGTTATTTTTTCGCAATAGTACTGACAGGGTTAAATTATCGTATATTCACAGGTAAATCTCCCATTCATACAAGAAAAACACAAAGTGGGGTTTTCTGCATTTCAGACTGGGAGACAATATAATTTCACTTGCCGCCCGTCCACCCTCTCCCCTGCACGTCTCGCAGTTTTAAAAGTAGTCAAAAAGTGGGCCACCACCGGTAAACTGGTACTATGTTTTTCTCCCTTAAATTTGTTCTATTTTCTACCAAAATCATAGTAACTACACATTGTTTCTGTTGTAAATGGATTACGTATATTGTATTCTTGTTACTCATTATAGTGACCACCACACCCATGCCACCTACAACTCAACCGCCAACAACAGTAACAGGTATGATAAAATCATGCTGGGTCATTTATTCTCCACCTGCTTTGCACGTTTTGTGTGAAATATTGATATTACTTTGATATCAATATTTAATGCAATGATAGTCTTCATATCACTTCATGTAAAGACTGATGTTTCATGGGCCATAATCATGGTACGGAATTATAGATATGTCGTTTAGAGCTGTTTGTGTTAAAATCAGTAAATTCTATTTTCTACCACAATCATAGTAAGTACACTTTGTTTCAGCTGTAAACGGATTACATATATTGTATTCTTGTTACACATTATAGCGACCACCACACCCATGCCACCTACAACTCAACCGCCAACAACAGTAACAGGTATGATAAAATCATGCTGGGTCATTTATTCTCCACCTGCTTTGCACGTTTTGTGTGAAATATTGATATTACTTTGATATCATATTTAATGCCAATGATAGTCTTCAGATCAACTTCATTGCTATAAGAGCTTGATGTTTCTATGGGGCCATTAATCATGGTACGGAATAAGAAGTCGTTTTAGAGGCTGTTTGTTGTTTAAAATCAGTAAATTTAACTGGTTTCGTCTCTGCCAAAAGAACGGAGATTTGGGCCAGTCTAGCTTAAACGGAACTACCATAAACGCCAACCGGTGACACTCGGAGAAATATAATTCAAATAAACTTACAACTCTAATTTTTTGCCAATCACAGATAAGGAATTCGTACATACCTTTTTATGCCGTATTCATCTGTTAGTCATTGCAGTGTGCACTCATCGCTGAACAGTTTCTTCGAATAAACCGATCATTGCATTTTCAGTAGCATATCACGCTGTTTCATTAAATTATACTCAACTTTCATCATAAATCCACTTCCTATACTCCCCGTAATTAAAGGATTTTCTGTCATCAAGTTGGGTGTATTCATTGTATTCTGTGAAACGTAGCTCAGATATTTACTTTTATTTACTGTTTAAGTTACCGTTACTTTCTCAGGACGTTGTATCACCGTATCCACATATACGTATAAGCACAGTACGCACTGCAAAACTGCAGTACTCTGCATTGTATAAATGTACAGTAACTTAGGCCCGTTGAGGTAGAGTGGATTATGCAACATTTTTCGCTTCAGTTGAAAGGACACCGACACCATTTGGTGCAAAATCAAGCGAACATATATGGATTTGGTGGCTGATCTTATGAAACTGAGCTTGAAGCGTCGCCCCCCAATTATTTTCTTACCGGAAAGGCGGCCTCTTATAGATTTCGAATGGAGCAATGTGGATTGCCACAGCATTATTTCGTGTGTGCAATAAATATTATTCACTGGGCTATGCATGTATTCTATGCATTTTGTGGGATTTATTTATGCATGTGGGATACATCTCTTTAATCTCTCTTAGGACACACAAATTAAAACTCGTTGAGCTTCGCATTATTCCGCCTTATCAGTCGCAAATGCAGAGCTGAATGCATGGCAGAAATCATAATTGAAGCAATGAGTCAACATAATTTTCACGATGCTAAATTTCATTCAAATGGTTTTTTCTATGAATTGATGGGGCTATGGTTGTCGTTCATTTGGCTCATTCACGACAACACACACCCCTTATGGCACCTGCATAATTCAAGAGTCGACCATGCTTGAAGACGATGTAACAATGGAGGAATCATCGAGATCACAACCCTCAATGCAGGCGCTGCTTCACACACATGCGGAGATGGCCATTCTTTGTGGGCTTTCTGTCCAACCCTGGTTTCACGGGGTAGAAGCGTGCGAGCGGATGTTGTAGGTAGGGATTGCGGCAATTTGGTTGTTTGTTTGGCGGGCAATAGATGACCTTTTTTTCTATATTATCAT
>JZLH01S0367363.1:0-19316 GCA_001188425.1 Eucidaris tribuloides
CGATATCTACCCGCGATCAGTGTCCACCAAAGCAACATATTGTATTTCACCATGGATTAGACCGCTGAATTAGTCGCACCAGAATTAAAAATATATATATATATATACATGTATATATCGTTTTGAGGAGTTGAGGATTTAGATGTAAGGATTTGCCGAAATTAGAAAACATCCATTACAAACAAATAATCGTCCATGTGCCCAAACGTTTCCAAATATTTTTACTATGCATGTAACTTGTTTGAAGTACTACACGAACTTCATTTGCGCCCTCATTGTTCTATCACGTCTGGCAAAAAATGTTTCATCTCAAATAAGTAGTATTGTCATGATGGTTGTGAACATTTTGGGACAAATTTTACGTTCATATTCCCTTCCTTTTCTCAAATTATTCAACTGACTTCTTACAACAGCTTGCCCGAATTTTATGCTGTCCATACTTTTTGGAGGGCACAGCACCCATTGTCTCATACGCCTAAGACCATAAATCAATGTAAAAGCAAGAACCCCGCATACAACCAATAAATAAGCTAATGTTTGGTACATTTTTTTAATATAAAGAACATTTTAATAGTCGTATTCATTGTTTTAATTCGGGTATTAAAGGTACTGTACATCCACATTGTGCTTTACAGCATAATAAAATATACATATATAAAAAAAAATACGTTTTCAATTATCATTCCAATGCATTCAAGTGGAAGTACATTTATGCTTGCTTTTTGTCTCTAAAAATTGCAACATCAAATATTTTGCGTAGTCATTATTAGCAGTTACAAATGATGACGAGGATATCCCAACAGTCTTTCAAGAGCTGCCAATAAGAACAGATGCATTTGATATGGCAGAGTACCAGAAAGCAAGGAAAGCCATAAAAGAGGGTAAAAGCTACGGAGAAGATGGAATACCACCTGAAGTTATAAAAAGATGCCAAATTGATGATATAATTCTTGAATACTGCAATGATGCTCTGATAAACAGACAAAAACCCAGTCAGTGGTCAATTTTAAATCTCATTCCAGTACCAAAGTCTGGTGACCTTAGCCTGACTGCAAACTACAGAGGGATTAGTTTGAGTTCAATAGTAGCTAAAACATACAACAGAATGCTCCTTAACAGAATCAGACCACACCTGGATGACAAACTCAGGACAAATCAGTGTGACTTTAGAGAAAAACGATGTACTACTGAGCAAATACTGGCATTGAGACGAATAATAGAGCATTGAAGACAAAAACCTGACAGCAGTTATAACCTTCATTGACTTCAAGAAAGCCTTTGATACTATCCACAGAGGTATGATGATCAAAATATTGAAGGCCTATGGAATTCCAGATACAATATCCCACGCAATTGATGACACATATCAAGGTACCAAGGCTAAAGTCGTAACGGCTGATGGTGATACAGAAGAGTTTAACATCCTTGCCGGAGTTCTTCAAGGGGACACTCTTGCACCATACTTGTTCATAATTGTATTAGATTACTGCCTCATGTGTGCAATCACAGACTGGTGGTGTGTAGAGCAGTTAACGACTGATGGTCGCAGATGAGAAATAATTTTTTTTATTTTTTTTAATTTTTTTTTTTTTTTTTTTTTAAGATTTTTTTTTTTTTTTTGAATTAAATTTTTTTCTTTTTTAATTTTTTTTTTTTTTAATTTTTTTGTTTTTGTTTTTATATTTTTTTTTTCAATTGGGATTTACCGGTAGTACCTAGACATAAGTCGCGCGAGTAGAGTTCTTTATGTGTTACTGACGCTATGATTTTGGCTGATGACATAGCTCTACATGTCAGATCTAGCAGCTGCACAAGCCTCAAGAACTCGCTACCTAAAATTGTGGAGAAAGCTGCACTCTTGTGTAGGCTTTACATATGAATGCAAAGTAAAACGCAATCATAGACCTTCATCAACACAGACAATAGTGAAAATTAGCAACTGTAGATGGCAGCACCCTTGTAGAAAGTAGAGCAACTTCAAGTTATTTATGGGATCATGGGTGAAACTGTCCAGCGGAAACAGGCAGACATAATAAGTGAGCGAAAGCCCTAGCATGGAAGGCGTGTAACAAGTTGAGCAAAAAATTACCGGAAAGTCTGACCTTCAAGGAGCATAGCTTAAAGTAAACTCAGCTACGGTGGAAAAGCGTTTTTGCTGTAGCGGTTGTGAGACCTGGAACCGTAACTAAGAAGATAAAAAAAGCCTTGGACGGGTGCTACACAAGAATGCTAAAAGGGCTGTACTAAATGTGTGTTGGAAATCCTATACTTCAAACAAAGACCTATATGGGGATATCCCCCGCCTCACAACTAAAATCGCTATGAGACGACTACAATTTGCGGGTCACTGTAAAAGAGCCAGGGGAAGGGTGGTATTTAACTTGGTCACGTGGCAACCAACCCATGGGAAGAGAACAATTGGGCGGCCCAAAAAGACATACGTCGATCAACTCCAACAAGATACTGGCTATGAAACAAGGGAAATGGAAAATATCATGCTAGACAGGCGTCTTTGGAGAGCCATCATTAATGCCCGACAGCAAGAGTCGACGGAGTGAGTGAGTGAGTTATTAGCAGAAAAGTTGTAAAATTAATGTCTGTCTGTGTTAGACGTAGTTAAAAATTTATCTGTCTATAAATAAATATGTTACATGAAATCCGTAGGTTGTCCGAAAGGTTTTTAACTTAACAAACTTCCCATTACTCTCACAGAACGGGTGACTCAAAATTTAAACAGCTTAATTTTATAGGATGAAAGACTTTCTCAGTTTCTTTCGGAAAAGTACTAGCCAGCCTCATGCATGCAGAGCGTCAATGTGAACAACTCAAGACTGTTCTGTTCTTGCTGTCTGTCCATTGTTCTGTTCTTGCTGTCTGTCCATTATCTATCATCAGAAGCATTTTCGATGTACGATATTCACACCGCTTTCGTTGTATTCCTTTTTACTAATCCACATGTCCTGGAAGGTAGTCAGCGAAGAGAGCACCGACCCGCCGAGCCACACTGCATTTTTCCGCTCATCCCTAGCGATTATCTTGACTGGACAGTTTGAGGGCGCTAGACACACTATTTCTGCTTCTAAACGCTTGGTGATCCCGTCAAACATTGTGTTCCCGCCCGAAACAACGATATTCGCGTACAAATTCCGCCTGATATCGATGTCGCACGCTGCGATGCTGCCGTACAGGTAATGCTGAATACCTACGTTTTCCATGCCAACGAACTTAGGTTTGAAGAGGGCCTCGGGACAGCGAAATCGTTCGTTTGCGATCGTTACGTGCTCGCCGTCTGGGAGTTCGTAATGGGCCTCTAACGTGGAATCCCGGCCAGCTCTTTCCATTTCGGCGTCGAAGTCGGTCGCGACGTAACACAGACGTTCTTTGATCTCCCGCACGATCTCCATCTCAGCTGAGGAGATAAAAAAAAAATCAAAAAAGTTAACTCAAGATAGTGACATAAGGCACTTAGACCTAGTATTGGACCTTCCCATAGTTTAAAGCAAAAACAGAAATACACGGGAGGGGGTTCATTTTAAGAAACTAAAGAAAACAAAATAATTTATTTCAAAGTCATTTTCCATGAGTAAAACATTGCATTTCTATCATTGATTGAAATGAAACAGAAATCTCTCTCATTAATTGAATATCTCAATGTTTACTGAAAGAAACATTCAAAATGGAGTGGGAAAATATGCACTTGTGTTTGTGGTTTCCATCACAACAGGAATTGTGAAATGCGCTAAAAATTTCATCCCAAAATATTCGGTATAGTATTTCAAATCTTTAATAAAAAGAAAACTGTATATGAAGTGGTCCACAATTAATTGGATTTGTGGGGGTAACCAATAAAATGTGGTTGTTCTATTCAACTTGATTTAGCTTGTTGGTAATTACGCTTTATTAATTTTATTTTTCATGCAAAATTTTTCTTTCAAAATGCATTTTTTCAACTTTTTAAAGCTTGTAAAAATGGTCGTTGATTTATGTCACAGTTTATGTTAAATTCTTTATTTTGTTCAGACCACTGATGAGTTCTTCTATGCATGCTATATTTAGGACACAATCTTTGGGATAAACCTCACCTGATGTGTTTAAAAAGTAGCCCCGCTCGGTCAGGATTTTAGCCAAATACTCTGTCAGATCTCTGCCCGCCAGTTCGAAGCGGGCCACCGCGTGTGGCATGCAGTAGCCCTCGTAGACGGGCACCGTGTGCGTGACACCGTCGCCCGAGTCGAAGACCACGCCCGTGGTGCGGCCCGACGAATACAGGGACAAGACCGCCTGGATGCTGACGTAGAAGGCGGGGATGTTGAATTTTTCGAACAAAGTCTGTTATTAATGACGGAGAAAACGGATGGGAAATAAGACCATGTTAAGGCATCGGTTGATAATGTTTTCAGCTTAAAAATCGAAGCAACAAAATACTGTCCTTACTTGATTATCATTACCATCGTCGTCGTCGTCGCCATTGTTATCATCATTATCATCATTATTGTTGTTATGATGATGATGATAATTATTATTATGGTTATGATGATGATGATGATGATGATGATGATGAGTAGTAGTAGTAGTAGTAGTAGTAGTAGTAGTAGTAGCATGATTATCGTCACCTGCATCGTTATTACACTCATCATCATTATTTTGTTGCACAGAATTAAATATGTCTGTAAAATACATCCTAGTTTTTTATCCGATCCGTCAACTCTACTCACTGAAATGCATCAATTAATCGATATTTAATTTCGCCTACGTGCAGTGCGATACCTATAAATTTCCTTAACGTGTGTATTTAATTAGATAATGCTAATGAGCCATGAAGACCATGATACATGCTGATTCAGGTGAACAATAACAAAACTGGCATAAGATCGATCTGCGTTACACCAGTGGTGGGAAATTTTTAATTTTAACGTATAATACTAGAGCAGTTCAACTGCGCGCAGTCGATGAGTATGCCTCCGTAGTCTGCATTGTCTTCCACCCAGTTTGATTAAAATTTGAAAGCCTCCGTGCATGAATGCACTCTATCTGACCAGAAACTCTTAAGTTTCCATGATAATGAGAACGAATCTGAGATAAATAATCCATTTTGACCTTGACCTTGGAACTACCAAATCTAATCGATTCATCCGTGCTGTATAATACATACTTGACCCAAGTTACATGGAAATCCGGTAAGCCGTAACGAGCTGAAATCAGACATGCATATGAAGCCTTGTGACTTTTGACCTTTGACATTTCAACTGCAAAATCATACTTCATATTCGACCCAAGCCAAATTGAAATTCAGTAGGCTGTTCTCGATTGACCTTTCAACTCTCAAATCTAATCAGTTCATCTTTGCATTAAAATCCGATTAGTGTTCTTCAGTTATCGCAGTAACGAGAACTAGTAACGGACGGATATACTGACGGACGGACGGTCAACCCCAAAACGTGATACCTTCGGTACGGAGACATGAAAAAGGGACGACTACCCAGACAAAGTACAGGGCATGGACAAAAAATGTGATGCAAAACTTCGTGTATAGGAATGTAACCTATCTACTTTAATAGCTGTACAACCTACAGACACATAATAAAATGATTCTTACACTAATCATGATTTCCCTGTTTGCTTTCGGGTTAAGCGGCGGTTCGGTCATCAGTAAGGGATGTTCTTCCGGGGCAGCTCGGAGGTCGTTGTAGTACATGTGGGACCAGATCTTCTCCATGTCGTCCCAATGGTTGATGATACCGTGTTCGATGGGGTATCGGAGCTGGAGAATACCCCGCATCGACTGGGCCTCCTCGCCGATGTAGCTCGACTTTAGTTGGGTGCCCGTCATCACATTCTGAAGAAAACCAAATGAATGACATGGCGATAGATAATGGCGTATGAGACGGGGGCAAAGGACACTGCCCCCACCCCCCCCCCCCTCACCCACGGCAACCACAACACACAGGAAGGTATATGACATGACAGTGGCTGTACCGTGGGCAAGCTCATTGGGGGGCACCCAGTCGCTCAGCCGAAATTGCATTTATGAGAATGGTGGATTTTAGCCGCGCCAACGCTCGAACGTGGCCGATGTGGCGGGGGTAAGGGGTACCCCTGTCGGGTTTGGGTCTCTTTTGCTATTGTTTTTGGTGTTAAAGTGATATTATTAAAATCCCCGGTATCAAAGTGCTATGGGCTTATTTTAAGTGAATCTGTGTTTGCATGTATGTATTAGTGGCTGAAAAGGCAATTCCGCGAGCGCTAGACGCGTAAGCGAGGCGAGCGGTTTGGAAACTTCGCAAATTCTATGATGAAAATGCGTTTTGCAGCCCCTAGCCAGGATACATTCAAAAGGAGGGGTGCTTATAAAGTGAAAAAAGGACGGCTATGATAGGGGCAAGGGCTGACCTCTCCTAACGGATGGTTCCCGGGCCCACCTTATAGAAGTTCAAGTGGGTCCCCGTCCCGGATGGGAGTAAGGCTCCTGAAGCCTACGGCTTTAAAGGTATTGGCTAACATTTTACCACAGTAAAAAAAATCTGAGCCACATGATTCCCATGCTACCATGGTCTTTGATGAGGTCTAAAATGAAGCCCTGAAAAATTTGTATTTCAAAATGATTATTTAGTGCTTGAAAAAACGTGAAAATCGTAAGTTGACCAGATCTACTTTGCCATTTCTCTCATAGACTTACTGTGTGTAAACCTAGTGTAATAAAACTCGCCCGAGTTTTATTGTTTTATTCATGTGTATAACTTGCCATTGGCAGTGTAACTTTCCAAACTTTTGTATCTAGGGTGTTTATTTGTCCATTTGAACACTACTATGTAGCTCAGATATCAAGTTTGACAATTTTTAAATTGAAGCTGCCACAATGTTAGCGCTATCACTTTAAGGCAGTTTATGTCAGTGGTGAAAGAGGCTTTCCGCGAGCGGAGCGTAGCGAGCGAGCGGTTTGAAACAGTTTGAAATTCCAAGTAAGAAAATGCGTTTTCGCAGGCCGTAGCCATTTCAAAGGAGGGCGTGCGTATAAGTCAATAAATGGATGACAGGGGGGAAGGCGCTGACCATCCTAGTGATGGGTTCCAGGGTTTCAAGTATAGAGTCCCGTCCTAGGTTGGGGTCGGGGGGTCCGCCCCCTGACGCACATCGGCTTCTAGCAGTTTCATACGGATTGTCATCTGCCAACAACGATTTTTTTTGAAATGGACAGTCAACAATAAAAAAAATAACCCCATTTTTTCGAAATTGTACTTCATTCATAGGTATTAAGAAATCAGTAGTCTGAAATGCCGATAGCAGGTATTTTTTTCAAACGTGGTGATGATTTGTCGGGGGTCAGGAGGTGGAGCCCCTTGAAGCTGAAGCTCGAGCATGAGTTCGACTGGTTTATAAGGCTTGTTGTGACCTTTTGATAACATTTTTTATAATGGACAGTTACAGTCGACAATAAAAAAAAACACCCGCTTACGAGCTTCGTGGCACTCACATGCTGATAGCAGGTGACTTTCAAAACATTGACGGTAACATATCGGGGGTGGCAGGGCGGAGCCCCGCGAAGCTGCATGGTTTATACGCGGTTTTATGAGACGAAAACATTCTTGATTTGTAATTTGTTATATTGTTATATTTGAGAAATGCAAATAAACTGAACTGAACTGAATATTTCTGACCGCCTGTCATCACTTGTTCCCTGAAATTAAGGGCCTACATTCAAGAGTAATCAAAAACGTACGCGATAGAAATCCGTTTTTCAGAGCAATTCTACGAGCGACAGATTTTGAGGGGAATAATTATTCCACGGGAGGGGGAGGGGGATACTCTCAGTCTAACACCGATGAATGGGAAGCGCCTGAATATCCACATTGATGCACAAACCTATACTACCACTTTGAATAGGTTCAAAAGAACGTGTTTACTCTCAAAACTTATATTACAATATTGCTTCAGTCGAATTGCACCTGCATGTACAGTCAGCGGAGTTATGCAGTTCATGACTAGAACGCAGACACAGAACAATACAATAAAATAAACAGTTTCCTTCGTTTTTTTTTGCTGGCCAATTGGGGGGGGGGGGGGCACGTTTTGATTTTGATGAGTGTATTGGTAATATTTGCTCAGCTATCGCTGCTTCAAAGTAAGTTACAGCGGTTTTGAAAGCGACGATATTCCTTTAGACATGTTAGAAGAGAAGAAGAATCTGTATTTCGTAAAATGTCAACGATTTAAATAAGCAATCCAATCACGCTATACTCTCGGTCAAAGATTTAAAACACATTATCCAGATTCATGACACGGCCTGCAGAGCATTACACAAACCTTTATGAGATTAAGCCGATTTTAAGCAGTTTTTTTTTTGCGGATAAATTAAATTAAAAGAACAAGGACTTACCCTCATAAGTCTATTTCAAAATGTGATTTAAGATCACTTTCTAACTCGGCTCATCCCAGTTCTTCTTTTCTTTCTTCTTCCTTTCCTCTTTTTCTCGTTTTTTTTTTTTAGCCGGCCGATTGGGGGGGCACGTGCCCCCCCGTGACCCCCCCCCCCCGTAGTTACGCCACTGTAGACAGATTAGGCAGCAACTGTTAGTAGAATTCTTCCGATAATACGGATAATAATTTCACTTCTTTCTTTATCATTTGTTTAAAGTCTACTCGGAAATGTTTTCAGAATTTCATTAATTTCATATCCTTGAATCTTTAGATCAATTTAAGTAGGCTAGAAGGCTGTCAAAATTCGCGTGCTAATGAGATATTCGGACCAACCGAGAAAAATATTGTGAAATCCCATAACGTTCAGAAACGCTTTATCAGGATCTCTTACCAACCCCTACTCCATCCCAATCCCGAAAACATCGAGCTACAAAAAAAGTAAGAAGACCACGAGTTACTGGGTTAGAACTAGCAAAACAAATTTCCCTGCTGTTTCAAAGGATGCAAGACATGCATCTATACTGGCACAGAATTCACCGATTTTACACTTTAATTGATAGCGTAATTTTGGTGAAGGGGTAGGGGCACAAATATATGGATTAACCGACATGGTTTAGGTTTCAAGGATATGTTCTCTTCTTATCCTACTTTTCTTATTTTCTCTTTATGTTACGGGTATTTTTCTGTTTTCTTATTTGATAATTGTTTTCTTTTGCGATGGAGAGCGCACATGGTCTCTGTATTGTACGAAATATATGTATTAACAGGATAACTTTTCAGGCGAAGGGGTATCATTCTGATCATGTGTCATTCGACATGCTGAGTGGGAGAATTTATACGATTGATTAAGTTTGGACAAAATTGTTATCGAATCTTACAAACTTTATTCTTATTGTTTCCTTGACAATCTTTATCATTTTTACGCAAAAATTGTCATAAATTCTTACCAGATGACGCGGTCTTCCGACGATTGACGGAAACGTGCACCGAGGAAGCTGATCTCCCGCAAAACCCGCTTTGCAGATCCCAGACCCATTGTCAATCACAATAGGCTCCGCCTCCTCAAACTCCATCCCGAATGTGTGATGTTTATCCTGATATTGGTTTGTGCTTGATTTCCTGTAAAACAAACGAAAATGGTGAAGGTCAGTTACAATAACCAAAAATAATCAAAATATAGAAGTTGATTCTAGAACTTGACCTCCCTGAAAACAGGATTGAATGAATATCAACTCGCTCCAGAAGCTTTCCATATCTGATAGACACTCGAACCGAAGAGAAACGCAGGAAGGGGCCTTCGAAGTTGGTATACAGAGTGAAATATTTGTCTGTAGTTGGAGATCATGACTAACAGCAATACATCACCATTATCATCACAGGTCCCTACCATCATCCTCTTGATTATCATCATCATCATCATCATCATCATCCTTTAATATATTTTTCCTCAAACAGGGATTACCACGCAACGCAGTCTGGCCTAAGATTCAATTCTATAAGCCTCTTTATTTTACATCGACCCTGATAAGTAGTTAAATAATATTTTTTTTAGTAGTTTTACAGTTAGTTGGTGATATTTCAAATTAGATAAAATGTTACTTTATTGGTATATATGGTTCATGTTGTGGTTCAATCGTAATTAAGCAATGTAGTAATTTTTTGTAAGTTTTGTGTCGCATTTTGTTTATATATATATCTTTTTCTACACTGAGCAATTTCAGCTTTTGGGCTGCATGTTTATTATATATTTATTCATCTATCTCATTATCTTGTGCGGTCTGTTTTCACTTCCATTAGGCTCCCACTATAATCCCCGTTCCATTTATCAGGCGAAAAACAGCTTCATATAAATTCCTGTTTTACTACGTCTTCTTGCCGAAATGACCTTTAACAAAAGTTGAAACACATTAAGCAAGCTTACATCGTCAAGAATGTGGCCTTTTCCCCTTTGTTCTTACAACATTATAAATACTCTGTGGACATTATCCACTCATATTTGTAAACATTTGGGAACGCGTGCTGCCTGAATAAAAATGGAAGAGTAAATAACTCTCTGATATTATAAGCATGTACTTGTAACTATCCCTTTGGACAGAGACACTGTTATCTTTTCTCTCACTCATAATGCATAATGATGCAGTATAAATGTCAAAAGAAATGGACTAAATTCTACTCTGTTATGGATGGAGTGATTAACGATCTCATTTCGGTTATTAACATAATCAGTTAATCAAGTACAGGAACAACACCGACACATCATTATAATATAGGCCTCTCCCGCCATATTAAGTGATCAACGAAACAATACGTTATACCATTATGTTGATGAGCCAGTCGGAAGCGGCATGTGCATATTTTTAATAATTGGAGTGAGGCGAAAAAACAGGTTGCCGAAATCGCTCGCGAAGAGTTCCGAGAGGCAGATGGACGAAGCCCGGTATACTAGGCGTACTAATTAGTAGATTCTGCATAATGTTACTCTTCAAGACAGTCATTTTTGTATCTTCTTCATTTCATTCGTCTTCAGGTGTCGGCAAAACGTGGGAGAGTACGGCGGCCCTGACCAAGGTTGGATGCGTTAATTGAGCCAGTATATCCAGAAAATATCCCACAAAAACAGCGACTGTAGATCAGAGGTTATCGTCATTTGTTTGTTAGGGAGAGTGGCAAGCTAAATAATCTTCCTCACCGTAAAAAAGCCACTCTGAATAATTACAATACTTAATAATGATGATATGTACATCTAAACTTAATTGATTTATTGATTGTGTATAGAAATTCAATATAATAGTTTTTCATACAATTGTATTATAACCTAATGTGTTAATTCCCACGTTTATTTTTATGTGTTTATGTAGTTCACATAATCACGTATGTATCTCTCACTTGAAAGAAAAAAAAGGTCCGACATACTTCGTGTGTTTTTTTTCCTGGTATAACCTGCAACCGTCCGTGGTACTCCGCTTTGGCGCCTCAGTGAAAATTCCCCCTCCCCTGATAAAAGTGTCCGTATAGGCCCATAATTGTAGGGTACAAGTCACTGTCTTTCAATACGTTGTTATATAATAGTATTTTGAGAGCCATTTTTTATTACTGGGAAGTCCTTACAATATCAGACACATTTCAGTAGTTGCTGGTCCGAAGGTTCAATGGTTCACTACATCCAAGAAATACAAGGTCTATGATCCCTTAACTGAATTGTAACACTTTCACTTTTTTTTATTTCAAGCTAACATCAAAGTAATATTTTTGTCAGGAAACTATTCATGTACCGAAGGGTCGAAAAGTCACTTCATAACTGTGCCTTTTGTTCGAAGATATGCGTTGGTTGTTGACTATTATGCAGTCATGTTTTCCGCTGGCATCTTCCATCCTGCCATTGCGTGTTTTGGTATATGTGTAACAAAACATACAATTAATATTCTCCACGATGACATGTGCATGAACTGGAGAGACTACGGTAAAAAACATCTACATGTACAGTGTCACCTGGGACAGTAGACCTATAGTGGGGCGGTATTGAATCTCTGTTTTGTGAGGTATCACAAAAACATTAAATAATCTTTTTTTTGTGAGCACCCCCTGGCTTGGAATCACCTCCCACCCGACATTATATATAGTTCATCAATCGACATCAGGAGCAGGATTGAGAAAATTCATCTCCACTACGTCAGTCATCGCGCCCTCTCTCCCGCTGCACTATACCATCTGGTCCAGCAGCGTATGCATCCTGATCCTGATTCTAAAGTCTGAGAAAACACATTATAACATGCGAAAGACGTGCTGTAGAGTCTTTACAGCGCATCATACGTGCACTGACATCTGCAATATCCAAATTCTCGATGTAACAGTAAAATACACAAGGCTGAGTGCATGCACTGTAACATTGCTTGTGTGCTACTGGTAACTAGTATAGGTTCAACCATAATAGGCCCTACTCATCCAAGCGTACAACCAGTTATAGTGAGTATGTTCACTGAAACGTCCACGCAATGAAGTCCTAAACATCCACTAAATTAACGACATATTGCAGTTTCAAACTGCAAAACCAGGTGACATACTTACGAATGATTACTAATGTCAAGACTGTTAATTCAAAGTTTGTCAGAGAAGCCTGTTACGGACGCAGAAATATCATCCGAAAAGGGAAGGGTTCCTGACTTCACGAAGGTGTATGGGCTCCAGTCATGGCAATAAGTTGTTCACATGATGTGTCATGATTTCACCTCGGGAGCTTCGAGCATTTAGCACGCCAACAACAAGCTGTCTGTTGTTGTTCCACCATAGAAGATCACCCGGGTGTGTCCTATCCATTTAAGGAAATTACCATACTTGAGCAGGAGATCTGAATAGGCCTACCTTCTCGCATTTGTTTCTTTTGTAAGGCAATTGCATTTTGATCGTTCAACCAGCGTTTTCCATAACAAATGTTTATTTCCTTTCCCATTAGTCTGGTTCGTATTTACAATTAATTTTGGTATATTGGGGCTCTGATGACATGCTATCAGATTTATAAAAGGTTAAGGTGTGGTATAGATCGATCTATGAATGAAATATGAGCCTATGGATCGAAGAGTGATGTCTAGATTAACGCGATAAGCCAGAGGGGAAATGAATACCCACAAACTTTCTCAGACATGAAATTTTTTTTTATTGTTGATCGGTTAGACGGTAAAATCTAATCAAATTCAAAATTGGGATAAGACCAGTATGTTAATCGGTTTCTTAATTCGTAAGACCTTCAACATAACAAAGAGAACTTAAGGGATCCCTCGATCTTAACCATAGAATGACAGGTATATTACCAATTACACTTTTAGGGGAGAAGGGAACAATCTCGTACCTGGGAACGATTCTCCTCTATTGTTACCAGCCTACCCTATGATGTCAGACTGAAAATACTTAATCTCACAACACTGGAGAAGGAAGAGGGGAGATCTGATCAAAACATACCGCATCATATCACAAATCGACAATATCAACCCAGACTCCATTTCCCAGAAAGCCACTTAATTATCAAGGTATACACAAGGTCATTCCCAGAAGATTGCCAAAACTAGCTCTATGCAGACTGGATGTAAGGAAATACTTTTTAACCAACGAGTTGTCGACAGTTGGAATAAGCTCCCAGAAGAATAGAAGCCATCCAGTCGCCCACACTACTCGCATTTAAAACGAAATTATCAAATTTGGGTTAATGGGCTAAAAAGCCTCCAATCTATCTACGTGAAGATGGAGGTGTGGCACTTCAAGGAGTATGTCAAGGAGTAGGCGTATGCATATTTCTTAAAGGGAGAAGGAGCCAGCAACTAACAGGCATAAGATAAGAAAAAATGACATTGTGAGTATTGTGAGAATTATGGTACATGGTGATAAAGACAACCTAAATAAGGGGTACTGTGTGATACTCACCCTCAGCAAGGCCCTATAAATTACTTAATTTGTGTTTATTTTACGTCTTTGCAAGTTTTATCGCGGGATAAAACTTGCAGAAACAGCTACAGGGGGAGGAGCTTATTGATTCAAACAGTGCATACATTACCATGGCGCGACTAACACACGTCGGGTGGCATGCATGCCACGCATGGTCAGCTCCGCCTGTGCACGTGCGATCTGATTGGTTGGCGAGAACTAAAATTTAGTTGCCTGTTAGTTGCTGGCCCCTTCTCCCTTTAAGGTACAAAACGATTTGAAGAGGAAAAGTCATCACGTTCGAAGCTCACTGTCTTGTGGCCGTACATCGGATCCCAGAGGAATCGTCCTTTTGGCACGGCGTGCCTAAAGGAGGTGTTGTATGGTGTGTCGTGTACGTTCCCAAAGAAGTTTCTTATTGGGAAATCAGGTGCTAAAAGAGGTATCGTATAGTGCGTCCGGTCCGAAGATGACTTATGGTCGGCAGATCCCAAGGAAGCAGTTTTGTGGTGAAAAACGATATGAAGAGCCAAAAAGGGATATTCAAATACGAAACCATGTGTTATACGTTGTAAAGTGAGCAAAACGATTTCTCGAAAACCAAAGAAGGGATATAAAATATGATCATGTTTTGAGAAGGGCGCTTGAGTTTGAGGTGGCTGGTCAGAGGGGAAGGGGGCGACCGAAGAAGACATGGAAGAAGAAGCAGGTGGTGGAGGAGAGTAGGAGGGTTGGGTTGAGGGAGGAGGATGCACCGAATAGAGTAAAGTGGAGGGAGGGGTGAGGGTGACTTCTGTGAGTGCGAGGTGAATCCGGCCACCCCCGTAGCTCGGGGACTAAACCGGATTTAAAACCTGGATTACTACTACTACTACTACTATTCAAGGAGTATATTCATGAGCAACATGGGCATCCCGCCTCCCGGGGACATGAATTCTATGCGAATGTTCTTTGATAATAGCGGGGCACGGGGGAAACCTTCAACAATTTTTTTCAGAGGACAATGTGCTCTAAAAGCTTATATAATCAATACATTCGTAAGTTTTAGAGAAGCCACTTTCTTTAAAGAAAACCTTTAAGATATTACCAAGGTCAAATTGGAGAGAGGAAGATAGGCAAATAGATGGATGGATGGATAGATACATAGATAGATAGCTCATATGTATCTACAGACATAATATATAAACAAGAACACAGTCATATTTGTCTTCAGAACTATGATTCAATTTGACCCATTCTTGGACCACATAAACGGTCACCATCCCAACAAAACCGAATATGGGCACATTGGTTTTCTTGGCGTAGAATTATGTTTAAAGAAACATTTCCTTGTACATCTATGATCTAATTTAATGTATGCATGCATGCATACATACATACATACATACATACATACATACATACATACATACATACATACATACATACATACATATATACATACACAAGGTAGGTAAATGGGTACACGTAGATATGGGTAGTGCACAGGTTACTAATGCAGTTTCTCACTTCATTTAATTTATTAAAATCCACCTGATGGAAATTGACACGACAAAATCCTCCGGATGCATACTAGCATTGATTCCTTACAAGTTCCCCTGTTCATTATGTATGAACGAGTCACTGGGATAAAGTGCATGATCTTTTCTTATTTGCGCGCAGCAAACATGCGCATCTTTAGATCCAGTTAAACAAGCATACATTGGGGATTAAATCCATGTTTGCCATTCACAGGTTGTCAAACGGGTAAGTCATGTCCGTACTAAATATACCATTCGCCTAAATCGGTGGTCACCTCTACAACGAATTCAAGAATACAGAACGGGATATAATGTATCTGAGTTAATTAAAAACTATAATAGAGATGATCGTCACTATATGAGTTTAGTAGCGATAACAGCAATAATAACGTCGGATAAAGAAGAAACAGAAGGAGAAGGAGAAGGAGAAGAAAAGGAAGAAGAAGAGAAGATGTGAGAAGAAAGAAGAAGAAGAAGGAGGGGAGGAGGAGGAGAGGAGAAGAAGCAGAAGAGAAGAAGAAGAAGAAGAAGAGATGTTGAAGAAGAAGAAGAAGAAGAAGAAGAAGAAGAAGAAAGAAGGAGGGGAGGAGGAGGAGGAGGAGTAAGAAGAAGAAGAAGAAGAGAAGAGAAGAAGATAGAAATGAGGAAGAGGAGAACAAGGGGAGAAGAAGGGGAGGAGGAGGAGAGGAGAAGGAGCAGAAGGAGGGAGAAGAGGTAGGAGAGAATAAAAGAGGTTAAAATAAGAAATACTGGTGAGGAGGAGGAGGAGGAGGAGGGGGAGGAGGAGGGCCAGGAGGAGGAGCTTGGCGGAGGTGGCGGGTGAACGTGATGTTTCATTCTAATCTACAAGAAAAGTAAACTTCTGAGAAATAATAGTGCCTACAATAATCGTTACAAGGGATTGCTTATCGGAGCAAAAGCAATAGTATTGGTGTACTGGGGATGATTACCACATAGTATGACTTAGGCCTATTACGACTGGTAGATTGCTCACAAGAAATATAACTTTGTTTTGAAAAAAAAACATATATTGAGCGGATGATAAATTGTAAACCTGGTCTCTCAAATGAGTCGACTTAATTCCAAAGTTAATTTTACAAGAACTCAACTGTATTACAGGTGTCTGGTTATGTGTAGTCCTTCGAGTGAATATGTACAATTTTGTTTACATCGCAGGACGTAGGCTGGTTTGGGCATGCGGGAGGTGCACATCTCGCGGTAGGTGGAACAGGGAGGTGCACATCTTAGGGAGATGAAACTAAATTTGAGAAAATCAGCCGTTAAAAGTAAAAAAAAATGGTGGTGCAATTTTTTTTTTTTGCGTATTAGGGTGGACTCCTTATGGCTGGGGGGGGGGTTTACTCTTAAGACCTATTATCCTATTCTCACCTTCATCCTGAGCCTCGTTGCAGTGCACCAGTGACACCCCCCCCCAGCTTACGCCCTGATCAGTCCGCTAACGCCTCATTAATCAGGTCAATAGTCATTTTAGCTCAACAGTAGTGGTAGGCATACACAACATGTTTTGTTATTCCACATGAATTCTTCCATTTGTATCAGTGCCGACTATGAACACCGGTGGACACTGGTTGTTTTTCCAACGGAGGCCAGTACACAAACTTTGATAAACAGGCAGGAATCACCCATGAATAAATAAAATGAATAACATGAGCATGTGTGTTAGGGACGTATGACTTAGCCTTAAAATAAAATGGCGTGTTAGAAACGGATTACGGAGTCCGCGAGACAAAACTTTCAAGGTTGATTTTCAAAAGAATCCACACGTTCTAAACCACACCTTTGTAAATTGAGTGACCAAGTTATAGTGACCATGCTTACTCTTACTGTAGTCTCGAATCCATACCCTTTCTTTTTTTAATGTTTTTTTTTTTTTTGCTGCGACGATAGACTAAATCATGACATAAGCTAGTCTTAATTAAGGCAGTTGATTCATGAGTAGTTTTCTGTATCAATATAGGATGGGTTAATTTAAACATCTGGAAGCCAGACTACTGTTGTTTTGAAAGTACCGAACCTGAATGACTATGACAATTATATCGATGTTGTAAGGAACTTTTTCGAATTTATGTAATTGCTAAATCTGTTTCGAATTATTTTTATTTTTGATACGTTAATAAAGGACAGTGACATAAAAGGGAGAAGCCTATGGAAAACTTCGTTGCATTTGCTCGGAAGCGCCACACTAATCCCCTACAACACGTGAAAATTCGAGTAGAATACCCCCTGTCATCAAAGAATCGCGTATAAAAAGAAAACGCGATGAGGTATTGAAAACCCTCGCCCTGCAAATGAAAGCTGAAAGATTTACCTTTCCAGTGAATATACTCTCAGAACAATTGCAACTTCAAGAAATTAGGGCGTTTTTTAGACTAAACTTAGCTTTAAATCACCTTAAATTATCAAAGTCTATGGGATTTGGCAAAAAACACATCATTTGACCGCCCGGGGGTGTCGCTCTCCAGCACGGCCTGCTACGCACCCGCGGTCCAGAAAACGCCGTCGTAAGGGTCCGCCTTTCCAGGCCTTCGACGATCGTCGACGTCTTTTGGAAAAAAGGTAGCTTTTTTCAACACCAAATCGGCTAGCAATTCGGCGCTTAGGTTAGCTTCTTTCTCAACGTCGTCATGAAACATTTAGGGTTACTAATTTGGTTGTAGATTAGCATTTAGGGCGTGCAAAATTTAGTACATCTATTAACATCTCCAAAATGAACTTTGTTTTTTATAAGGAAAATTATAAAATGAATTATTGATTGAACTTTTTCGGGTTGCTGCAGATTACAAACAATGTTTTAAATTTGAGAAAAGACAGTTGGGTAAGTGGAATTAAGTAGTTGATTCACTGTTTATACGCCACTTAGCGGGTGTTAAATAGTGATTTTTCGCAGTTCAGCCCACTTAGGGTACAGTAGAATAGTGGATTTCATGTGCAGCACGCCGTTTAGGGGTAGCTTTTCTCATGCGTTACGCTCATATTTAGGGTCACCAAATTTTGGTAATGTCAGGCTTACGCCGTTTTTAGGGGGGTTCATTTCTGAGGTTGTTGGCAACGGGTGGGATTACATGGCCGTCTTGCGAGAGCTGACCCCCTCACCCCCCCGGGGTTTGACCCGACATTGCAGAATGTAAACATGCCTCTTTCGTTGTTTCTTTGTTCTATTACTTACCCTCGCATAACATACTTCAAGAGCCAATTGAGTTGAACACTCCAATATTTAGTATACTGACTATTGTGTATATTCAAGCAGGACAAATTTGTGCGGAATTGGAGAAACAAGCATGCATTTTCCAGAAATTTTATCTACAGAAAGCTGAAAGCAACATAACAAATTTCTCTCTCTCATCAATTTCTGATTGTTGAACAGAGAGAATATGTTTCGCCATAATGTTCTCACAAAGACCTTATAACAGAATACGTACACTCCCACAGCAATGTCTCCTAAATTGAGGACTATACTTTCAATCATGTCGTTTCCCTTTAATATTTATTCAAAGTCATCTACTGTTCATGGCCAATAACTGTAAAGCAGCACTTTTTATTTGCACAAATTGGAAACGGTAGTCATAAAATATCAACATTCTGAAAAATACGGAGGCTCACAGACTCGGAATTGGGGATAGGGATGTGTGTATAATATCGATGACTACTGTGTCAAACTCCTGCATACCTTACGATGACGGAGTGCTAATTATTGCAATAAATAAATAAATACTATTCAAACAGTTGTTATCAAAATCACGATGTACAAGGGTCAGGCATAAAACAGAATCGGTATCAAAAGGAGATAACAGAATCCGAGCTGGATAACAACGATAACGAAGGTATGTGAAGTACCCAGTTTATTGATGGGTTTATGACGTAAAACAATGAGATTTCAGTGCCTACTCCTTGAAAATACCTGAAGATAATGCTTCCAAAATTATAGATTTGTTCTTCACGAAAAAACCC